>JAHREE010103948.1:0-12105 GCA_033628505.1 Tringa tobata | reverse complement strand
AGAGCCATTCAGGCTTCTTCACCCCTGCCCAGCTCCAGTGCCTGGTGTAAAATCCAGCCTGTCTTCCCCAGAACCCTCTTTAACTTTCGTGCCCTCTTGCACTCGTTGTTCTCTTCTGCCTTCACCTTTCCCCTCTGGTCTGAAGGTCTGGCAGCCTCAAGCGATGCTCAATGTGCACGCAACAGCCTCGGGGCTTCTCTCCAGCTGCTTCCAGGGAGCTGGACCAGATTTGGGCATGAGGATGAGGTGCTATCAGCCCACCTGGGAGGAGGAGACTGGAAACGATGGATTTGGTGTGCCCATCGGCATGGTTTGGTGGTGGCGCTGGGGAGCTGGTGCATGTGCTCCATCACGAGCAGCCACGGGAGGATCTGCTCCCTCTGGGAAAGGATGGGCTGGATGCCCTTCGTTATGCTTCCCTCGTGGGCATGCATATGTATGAAGGGCACACAGTGGTGCATGTGCCTGGCAGGAGATAGAGAGAGACTTGGGCACTGAGCTGCCTGGAGGACCGACTCTTGGTCAGAGGTCCTTTTTTTGGCCACCCCTGGCTGTGACATCCCGGCGGGGTTGTTCTCGCAAGGGAAAAAATCTGTCTGGCTGCTCAGATGAGCTTCTTGTTGCTGGAGCAACGCAGAGCAGCCCTGAGTACCTGGTTCCTAAAATACTGCTCCGTCATTAAAGCCCTGCTGTACTTATGGGGGGGCAGCGGCGCAGGGAGAGGTATCCGTATCCGCATCCGGCTCCCAGTCCTGCCCATCACACACCCACCGTTACCCCAAACATGCAGAACCCACATTCTTCTCCTCCAGAAAACAAAACCCCACGTCTCTTCTCATACAGCTGGTGGAGGATGGGGGGGAAGAGGTAAAAAAAAAAAAAAAAAAAGGATTTTTAAAATTGAGCTCGTCTTTTTCAAAACTTCCTTTCTCTTTGTCCTTGAAGAAAGTATCTTGCTTTCCACTGTCTGGTCCCTGAGAACAATATTCCTAGCAGGGACACCTCGTTGGCTTTTTTTTCCTTTTTAGGCTTGAATACAATGTTTCAAATGAAACACCTTTTTTAGTCTCATCTACTTCATCTACAAGAAGATGGGTGAAAAAATCTATTTTCTTTCTTCCTTTTAAAAGAATTTTTTTTTTCCCTCCAAGTGGCCTTATGGCTCCTTTTAGGAAATTATATAACAAATTGAGGAAATCTGGAATGGAGCTGGTGGTTTGATTTCTTTAAGACTCTCCCTTCTGCCACTAAGACAAAGAAAGGCAGAGTAACATTCAGTAGGCAAAAAAAAAAATAGAAAAAAAATCAAAGTTACCATTTGGCTTTTGAACAAGGTGCAAATTAGTGAGTATTTGTTAAAATTTGAGACAGCAATTGTCTAAGAAAAATATTTTCAAAGAGGAGAAAGGGTTTTTTTCTTCTTAAATAAAAAAGCCCCCGAACCTTCCTTTCTTTTAACTTCAAAAGGCAGCCAGATTGCAGAGGAAGAGAGAAAAAGCTTAAATCTCCTCTGAAGGGAAGCAAGTAACTTAGTCAAAGTGATCTTATTTGTGAGGGAATAATTTTCTGTTCCCTTTTCTTTTTTTTAAGATCATGATCAAGTGACTCATAAATTTTTAACCGAGCTGGTGAAACCTCTGCTCTACCTATGGCCATGTCGAATAGCCATTAATTAGAGGATGAGCGGTTTATGTTGAGACCTGAAGTTTCAGAGAACTTCATCAGCGGGCACCAAGCAGGAGCCTTCTCTCTGCGATGGGTCGCTGCTTTCAGCAGTAAAAGAGTGCATGAAAAAAACACTTCCAGCCTGGTTTGCGCTCGCTTCTGCGCTGATGCGAGTGGCAGCCACACAAACAGGCTTGAGGTCAGGCATGGCTCCAGGTCTTGGTGGAAGATAAGTGCTGCCCGACCTGCCCGGGGTCTCTCCCAGCTACCGCATTTGCAAATAAATAGTAATGGTAAAGAGGGATTTTTCAGATGCGACCCACAGGTATTTGATGTTTATGCAAGTGATAATCTCCGGAAAAAAAGATGCCCGCTAAGGGATGTTCTTGCAATTTATCTATGAAAGCTAGCGTCAGCCTTATCCGGGGTAATATTAACCCTTGTCTGCGTTTATATATGCAGCACCTGCTGAGTCTTTGGCCGGGCTTGTGGGTTTGACATTGAGCTCCTCATTTCAATCTAAACTTTAATAACGTGAGAGTTGCCACAGCGCAGCAGAGCACCGATTCATCCGCAGCCGGGTCTGCCAGTGGCCCGCGCCAGATGCTTCGGCGGAGATTGCGGAGCATCATCATCCAGCTAATTGGTGGGAACACGTCCTCCCGCTGCCAGCTGCTGTTCATCAGCTATGTGTCCTGCAGCACCGGGGGCTGATGAAAATCGCCGTGTGGAGCGCTCCTCGCCTGCCTTCAATCAGAGGAGCACAAACACCAGCGAACGAAACCCCTCGTACGCCGGGTATTGTGTTGTTGCTGGCTGCTGATTGCCTGGTATCAGGGAACGGAGAGCCAGCGTCCTTGATGGAGGCTCCGCGGCTGCAATCACGGGACAGCATCAACACAGGAACCCAACACGCCAAGGGCTTTTGTTGGCTGGTGTTTGCGCTCTCCTCATTCCCCTTACAGCCCAGGAAAAGTCACGCGGCTCCTGTGAGTACGTGGAGAGACACCCCAGCAAGGGGCTGGGTCCACGCTGCAGGGTGGGTGGGAGATGCTCCTGCACCCGCAAGCAGATTAAAAAAAGAAACCCAATAAAATTAAAAACAAGAAAAGAACACAAAGATGGGCAAAACGCGGTACGGACTGGAGCTTGTGTGGGGGCAGAATTACAAACCCCATAGCTCGGAGCTGGGCTCTGGCTGGACCTTGCTGCCTGCAGAAGATGAACGCTCCCCCCTTTGTTGTAGAGCAGCAGAAGCTATTCTTGTAGCTGTCGAGTCCTTTTTTGAAACTTAGTAAGCTCTTTTTTTTGCCTCAATAACCTACAGCAGAGAGTCCTACAGGCTAATTATATGTTTCACTTTAAATCCTTTAATTTTTTTGTAGTTCAAATAGATAACTATGTTTTTCTCCCACATCTTTGATTCAGACGGATGATTTGCTTCATTAATTGATATGTGGAGGAGGGGGTCTAGGAATGAGCTATATTTATGCTTCAAAAATAATCTTTTCCCGACTGTGTTGGTGTTTTTTTTTTTTTTCTTCTGTGAATCCTCATATTTATTTCAAAATTATCCTGACGTGAATGTCATCAACCTTTGTCCAGGAGTCTTTCGCTGGATTAATTAGTCTATAATGGATCTACTTCCCGCCCTCTTTGATTTCCTACTTTCAGGTTGGCCCGGTGTCAGACTGCACCCAGAAATCTGCTGCCAGTGCCAGGAGGAGGGCAGGGTGCTGAGGCTGCTTGCAAAAACCGACAGCTTGGCAGAGCTGGGATTTCAGTCGTTGAGGTGAAAACGCATTTGGGAAGTGCTTCTTTCCTGGAGGAGCTGTAGGAACCCGGTGAGCCCAGAACGGAGTCATCCCAGAGCCCATCCAGCTCCCTTGGGTGGCACAAGCATCCCTGCACCAAACAGCGACGGATTCGCCTCCCAGAGGGGAAGATCTTGTGTAGCCTTGTCACTTGGAGATGAGTATTTCAGCTCTTCCTGGCCAGATGGAAAAACTCCTGAAGGTCCCAGCCCTACAAACCAAAGCAAATCACACGATCACACCATCATGCCACCAACCAGGGTCTCATCGCCCCAGGGAGTTTTCCAGTGCTGCTTGCTTGCTGCTTTCTCCTTGGCTTTTTTTTTTTTTTTTTGATTTCAACACAGTTTGGTGAAAAATGGGTGTGAATCATTTTTTCATGAGAAGCTTCCACTGCAAAAAGCGCTTTTTTTAGGAACGCAGCATCTTTTTCAGTGAAATGCCAGAAATCTCACAAGCTGAAGCTGAAATGTGCTGGTTGCAACATTAAGTGCTAACAGTTGGCAAAGCTTGAGTCCCAGTGGCTAAAATACCAGAGAAAAATGGCAGACAGTTCCTTGGCTTTTAAATTTGGGCTGTCTCACTTGCATGACAGGAGGAGAGAGGGTAGGTCTCGGCTCAGGCTGGCTGGCTGAGTGATTGACACATTTCACGGACAGCTTTTTATGGCACTCATCATGGTGATGCTCTGATTGCCTCCCCAGCGCTAATGAAGATCTCCTGTAATGGGCCTACAAGGTAGGAAAATATTATTATCTCTAATTTCCAGATGAGCCTGATCAACGTGGATCCACTCACATGACGTCGCTGGCCTGCGTGATGGTGGGGATGATGCCGTTCCATGCAGGTGGTGGTGACGGTGCTCCTGGCCCCACGGTGCAGGGGGCTGGCCCCACTGCAGTAGCTGTGGGTCTCTGAGAAACTGCTCAAGACCAGTGCAGTTGTCGGCTGAGAAATGTGGGGAAAAAAGCCATGCCCACCGTTGACCTTGTCTTGGAATCTTCAAATCAAACCAATCGGTGGGTTTGGGGGAGAACCGTCAGCGTTTTGGTTTGATCTTTGTCCCTGAGATTTTGGGTAGAAATGCTTGCGAAAAGGGTACATAATATTTTAGTAATAGTATCAAGATTATTGGAAGAGATTTAACAAAAAGAACTCCTTTTGTAGGAGTAGAAATGTTTGATGCTGGCACTAACTCAGGTGTCAGACCCGGCCACCTCCTTTTCCGCAGCCTGTTGGGGACAGCCTCAGGCACAGGACCTCTGGCTACAGCCTCCTACCAGGCACCGTTTGCTCGCTCCCACTTTCCCTGTTGCCTGTAAGAAGCTACAAGCCACAGACACAGACGCTTTTTTAGGCAGATTTGTGGAAAGATGCTTTTTGTAGGTCAGTGCCATGATGACGATGGCTGGGGTTCCAGCTACCGAGATGAAAGATGAAGCTCTGGTTCCCTTTGACCTGAGCCGAGCAGCAAACTCAGCTTGCCCTCTGGTTGGGGAGGTGGCACATATGGATTTTGATAACTTTCTTCTGTTTAGAGGTCACTTTCCACTTTAAATATTCATGTTCTGAGGGCCATTAAATAAATAATGCTGAACTTGTTAAGCTGAGCGGCTTGCAACTTTTGCATTTCGTGTCTCGTTTGCAATCAAGAAGTGATGGGAGGCTGCTAAATACAACCTGCTCGGTAATTAAGGAAGGTTTTGTTGTTCAGACCCTGTTATCTGCCGGCTGGGTTTGCAAATGTTTGCAGCACTGAAATGGTCTTCAGAAGGGGTATCTCCGAGAGCTACAGGCTGGTCTTCCTCTTTTTGGGGAAAAAAAAAAAGAGTGCTGCAAATCAATGTTTTTGTTCTAATGGACCAATTGCCCCCAGCCCAGAGTGCTGTGAGTGGTGGGGGACATTCCCTGCGATGTGGGGACAGGCAGGATGGCCCCACTGCTGTCCCCCAACTCCTCCACCGCTCCTGAGAGGGGTGCCGGGCCCTCCGCCCGGGCTGTCATTATGCGGATTCCAATGCATTGCCTGTAGGATCTGCATTAAATGACAATTTGGAAGAAATCCCTGTGGTGTGAGATTGAAAATAAATGGCCAGCGCCTCTTATTTTATTTTTTCCTCTATTTGGTCGGTACCAGAATATCCCACAGTGTCTTGGGACCTGCAGTTCAATTCAGACACCAGCATTTGCAAAAGATGGTTAATGAATATGAGGTTTCAAGGTAGGAGCCTTTCAGTGACATGAGATTTATGTAGAGACAGTTATTATAGGTTTTTTCCCCCCCGTCTGCTTCAGAAGGAATATGAATCACCAGCTGAAGGCCTCCTGTATTTGTAAATCAGCTGAAACATAACAGTGATGTTGGGAAGTTGTACTGAGTTAACTGAGCTACTTCTCAATCTCAGAGCTTTACATAACCCCTTCTTAACGCACTGTTATTTCCTTTATAGATAGACTCATAAATTACTCCTGGTACACAAAATGCGTGGGAGGCTGCCTGTTTGCACAGCATGGGACCAAGACCTGCACATTCAAATATCGGCAGACAGCTGGAACACAATCTGTGAAAAGGCACTCAGAGCCTCCAGGTCTATTAAATACAAACTTAGAACATCTACCGAGAATTTTATATCTTGCATTACATGGGTAATGCCAAAAAGAAGAGGTGCAATTCCCCTGGGACTTTGTCAATAAATGTCACAGCAGAGCATCCAGAAAAATCTTGCTTCTGCAGGTAGGTGGGTCGGTGTGCACACAGGGGCTGTGGGGACATATGTGCGGTTACGCATGAGCATATATTTGTGTATAACTCTGTATGTGAGTGAGGAGGACCAGCCTGTGATAGCTATATTTAATTTAGTATCCCATTTTGTGCTGAACTCTACCCACAGCGAGAGAATGGGGGAACGTGTCGCTCTGGGTTCTGCAGTTGTTTTGCCGCATTCCTATAAAATTACAGTGTACACAGAACCCAAATCGCCCTTTTCTGAAGTTATTTGCTTCCTAACGTTGGGAAAGCTTCCATTATGGACAAAGTTGCCAGATTTGCAATTGATCTCCAATTTACACCACAGTTTCTAGCAGACAAGTGAGGCGGTAAGAGGCAGACTGAGGGGCAAAAGGGGAGGCAAGGTCAAGATTACAAAGCCTCGCTAAACAGTCCCCGGTTCAGCTGCCATGTTATCACTTTTTTTAATCTTACTGGCTCAGTTTTTCAGCGTCTGATTTTTGAAATGGAGGCCATGGGCCAACTCTTATCCCAAACCCTCCAGCAGCTCATGATAGCATTTACGATGCTTTTACCTCGTGTAGTCGCGCAGACTTGACTAGTATATTTCAGTTTCCTGTTACCCACTGCCAGTAATCAAAATTTGGAAAAATATTGTACTTTGTCTTTAATCTAAAGGCCACCTCTTGATTAAGCTGTTTTTGAAAACGAGCCAGATACGTTTCCAGCTGCGAACAAGGCCTAGGTATTCAGGCTAGTCATATGTCAGATTTGATTAGCAGCATAATCCATTGGGCATGGAAATGATTCACTAACATTTCAAAGCATCTCTGGATGCTAATGGGTTGTGGTTGTCTGCCGTGCAGGAGCTGGTTGCATATACCTGGTTTTTGGAAAGAGAGAATCTGATTATGAAAGAAGTAATGCGTCCAAATTTTATCATAGGATCATAGAAGGGTTTGGGTTGGAAAGGACCCTTAAGGGTCCTCTAATCCAACACCCCTGCAATGAGTAGGGACACCTTCAACTAGGTTAGGTTTCTCAGAGCCCCATCCAACCTCACCTGGAATGTTTCCAGGGATGCAGCACCTCTGGGTTACCTGGGCCAGTGTCTCACCACCATCAATGTAAAAAATTTCTTCCTTATATCTACTCTGAATCTACCAGGTTTTTTGTTTCTTTTAGTTCCTTTAGTTATGTTGTAGTGTTGTCCAGAAGCTTATATTAAGGGGCCAGGTCGGATGGGGCTTTGAACAACCTGGTTTTCTGGGACGTGTCCCTGCCCATGGTGATCTTTAAGGTCCCTTCCATCCTGAACCATCCTGTGATTCTATGAAGATGAGGAGACTGCAGTGCGGGAGCACGGCATCAGAGATTTGAAATATAAACAGCTGAGAAGCAAAGCAAAGCCTCTGTACATCTCCCAGGAAATCAGTCACTTCTGGGAAGTTTTTGTTTCTTTTTAGGAATAAGGTGTAGTCAGGAGGGAAGAGGAGAGATGGAAAAACAACTAATGCTCTCTGCATGGCTCTGTTTCAAAGCAAAAAGCCTCTCGTGGGTTAGGTGCGTGCTGGGAAGAAAGCCTGTTCTCTTTCCAGGCTTGTTGCTTGCTCACGTATGACATGATTTAGGTTGCACCAAGTTTAGTTATCTCGGTGCATCCTTCAGTCACTTGGGGGTAAACGCTCTTGCCTACAAGGCCTACTTGATGCACGGAAAATGCTTTGGGATTTTTGAATAAGAAATGGATAAAAGCCCAGGCTAACTATTGCTCGTTGTACTGCTAAGGAGTTTTAATAAAATTTGGCTGAAGAGGCAGGGATTAGAAACGGTACTGTGTAAAAACATCAATTAGCAGAAGTACAACACGCAGTCATACAGTCTGAGTTTGTGAGCAGCTCCTGCTAGAAATATGTGGTGAAGTTTTTCAGGGGCATAAGCTGTCATAAGGCCTACAGTTCTCTTCTAGATTCTACTGGTAGCTTTTTATTTTTATAGCCGTGGGGGAAAAAAAAAATGATTAATGTATCTGTTTTATAACAATCTATACAGGGTGGGAAAAAAAAACCCACCTTCTTACACTTTGCCTTTCAGTTCTGCAATAATAAATTAACTATCACAGTTTAAGATGCAATTGTTGTTCTTTTCCATCTCCAGGCTAATGCATTGTGACACCTCGATTACATGAAACGTGGACGGCTCCTCCTGCCCCTTCTCTTTGAGGTGAAAGCCTGCGACTGCATCAAGGAGCCGCTCGCTGCCTGCCTGGGCTGGATGCGAGATGTCCGAGGGCAGCCATGCCCGGGGTCCCCCACTGTCACCCGCACTGGTGACAGGGAGGACACGGGGTACCCGTCTCCATGCTCGTGGCAGATCTCCCCACCGACCTCTCTGAAAGGGCCCTGGTTTTTTTTTTGCTTGTGAGCCTGGGTACCTGCTGCCCTTAACCACTTTTAAAGGTACTAAGAAGAGGGAAACTGCAAAGCTGCTGGAGCAGAAGGCGGGGGTGCAGCCGGGGTGCACCACGTGCCACTGCCAGGGATGCCGTGTAAGAGACCGGGAGCGTGCGATCAACAGTGATTGTGAGAGTAGTGAAAAGGGCCCTTCAAAACAAGTGTGAAAGCACACGGGGAAAAAATCCCTCTATTTATATATCTTGATATCCCTAATAAAATTGCTTTGTGACTGACACTGCCTTGCCCGGTATCTGTAATAATCAAATCCTGGTAAGGCAACTGAGCAAGTTGTGGCTTTTTGTTTCCAAGAGAAAACAGTTGCTAGTTCTTTTATTCCGGCATCATGGCACTGCATCCCGACTGCTCCCCTCCTCTGGGGTGCTCTGCCCTGGTTGGGGTGTGCTCCCCGAGCCATCTGCTTGCCCACAGCCAGGCTGGACCATCGGTGAAGCCACCCTGAGCCACGGGACCACCCAAGTCCGAGCCCTCAAGCAGAACTGCTGAGTTTGGACACTTCCAGACTAGGGGAAAATTCCTCAGCCCATCTCCATGAAAACATGATTATTGTCATTAAATACACACTGTGATACACAATGTCTCTGCAATACTCCCCGATGAGCCCGTGCACCGAACCTAACGACTCCTACTGCAGCTAAACAGCGGACTCGGCTCTCAAGCCCCCACCGCACGCTCGGCTCCCACCGCTGATGAGTGCTCTGGGAAGCAGCCTGGTGATTTGCTAAAGGTCGGAGATCATGGCAACACCGTGAGAGTCACAAAAAGAAAGATGTCTCCTTCCCCTCCCTTCCACTCCCTCCCAGGCTTGTTTTTGCCAACGGCAGCTGCTGGAAATGGAAAGCCAGCGCGAGCGACACGGCGTCACGGGGCGGGATGCTGCAGCAGGAACCGGCAGGTCGAGGATGAGCACTCTGGGATCCCAAAGCACCAGTTTGGATGGACGTGCGAGACAAGGAGCCGCTGCTACGTGGGTCTGGTGACGACCAGACGACCCGCCGGCATGGTACCGGCCACGCATGGCCACATGGCTGCCACCCTGCAGTGCCCGGCCCTGGGCTCGGCTCCACACCGGGTGAGTAGCCGGCCGCCCTGGCCATCGGGTCAGCGTGCACACCCCCTCCTGTCCCTTCCAACCACTGCCGCCTCCGTTGTTGTTTGGCACCTTAGGAATCTTAACGGAGCCCATAATATTTAATGGGTTCGCTAGCGATAATGTCATTTTAAGTGACATAGCTGTGATAAATCGTTCCCACACGTCACTGAATTCTGTTTCTAAATTTTTATGTATTTTTGATAGGCCAATTTATCCCTGCTGCAGCTCCAGCCCATGCAGTCAATGGCATTCCACTGGGGGTGAATTTTGTCTGCTATTTACAGTGTGTGCTTTTAAGCAGTGATTGGTGTGACAGTGTGATCTGTACAGCTGTCTTCCTGTATTTATTTTTTTGCCTATAAGGTTGATTTATACTAGTTCCAAAAAGGAAAAAAAAAAAAAACACAAAAAAACCAAACTCATAGCTTTTCATGTGAATGACTTTAAATAACTGATTAACGGTTATTATTAGCATGACTATAATGGAGCGGGATTTGCAAAGTTTACAGGCTTGGCTGAGCAATGGCACGTAAAGCTGTTGTGTGCCCCTCGCCAACTCTGAACCTTTTCTGAGGTTTTTCTTTATAATTGGACAGTGCCCTCTGGGCTCAATCTGACTTGATGTGCCTGACATGAGGTTAGCAGCGCAGCCGCCTGCGCGGGGGATGGCTGATGTTGGTGTGCGCAGGGACGGCATCGCACCGGTACCCGCCGGGAGCGAGGGGGGGGCTCTGCACCAGCCCTATCCTTCTGGGGGGGATGAAAAATCCACCCCCCACACAGGCGACAGCAGTGACTTGCGGGCAGGGAGTGTTCTTCCTGAACTCGTATGGTCCTCGTCGGCTTTGCGTGAATTTTATGAGCTTAAACTGGTGGTGCTCCAAGGCGGCATCCTTTCAGGCTTGTGTGACATGAAGAGCCCATAAAGCTCTGTTTATAAAGCTGGGTCTGTCTCCGCTGCCATAGGGAGTTGTCCCCAGCCCCTCTGGGTGCTGAGCTGTGCCTCGTTCATTCGGAGCCACCCCAGGAGTCTCCTGGAGACTTGTTTTGGAGGGTGTAGTGCTGCGTTAAACATCCTCTGCTTGGCTTTGCCTTTCCTCTCTCCTCCTGGACTGAGGAGAGCAGATGCCTGGTGTCCAGCAACACCCACAAGCAGCACAGCTCTGCTCCTGCGTGTCTGTGGGTCCTGGGGAAGGCATGGGGACAGGGTCCTCCCTGCTGCACCCTGTCATGGAGAGCAGCACCACCAGCATCCTCCGCCCACCTTGCGCTAAACCCCCAGCCCGGGGTGTCAATCAACATCTCTCAAACCACAGAAATACTATCATCTGACAGAGCAGCCACTACACAGTTAATATTTTCCAGGACCGAGCCTCCTGAGATGTTTATTCCAGCAGCTTATCCTGCCTGAGCTACCACCTGTGGTACCAAACAGGAGGAAGGATGGCTACGCCATGAACACGTTCACGCCCCGAAAGAAGAAGGAATTTGCAAGCCAGGAAATGCCGCGTGCATTTTCCTGAAGGTTTAATTCCTGAATGTGTTGGTTTTGATGCGTTTGCAAAAGGGTACCCAGCAGCAGCCTGTCGAGTAACACCAGAGGAGTTCAATTTTCCCCAACGTTACACAGTGCAGCCATCCCGCCAGCAGCACCCTCGCTATTTACTTGTCAGATTTGTCCCTGTCAAAGTTCTAGGAAGGGAGTAATAGGTTGGAATCTTTTTTTTTTTTTTATAAGATGGCACTGCTTCAAAAGTAGTACATGGTAAGGCAAAATCTGGGAATAAAAAGTATTGTTATTATTATTAATCCCAGCTCAAGTAAACCTGCCTGAGAATCGAGGTCTACTTTCCTCTGGTTTAGGTCCCCTGAGCAGAGTTCAATTAAAAACTTTTGCATCTCGTTTCACTCACAAGGGTTGATGTGTCATGTTGCCATCATCCATCTGCAGCCAAAATGATATGACACATGATGGAAGTGGTTGAATACTTGCTACTGGTTTTGATCTTCTTCAAAATATCATTTTCACTTTATGTAGCTAGAGAATAGCTGGCCTCCTGCCGTTCCCATTCACATCTTAGCCTTGAACAATGAGAAGAAAATCCGCCTGCTGTAAATGTTCAGTTTGTGTTGGGGAATTTTTCCAATACAGAAAGAGCAAGGGAAATAAAGCAGCTTTATGAAATAATGGTGCCATTCTCAGATAAACATGGATATTTTTGCTGTTAACTTCATGAATAAGGGGGAGGAAGGAGGTCAACTGCTGCTGAACTTGTGCCAGAACTGCTTGCCTACGCAAAGGTTTGGGGCTTTTTGAGATTTTTTTTTTTT
>JAHREE010103119.1:0-12132 GCA_033628505.1 Tringa tobata | reverse complement strand
AGACTCCCCTCCAGTCAGAGGGATGAAGATACGAGCTGGAAAACCAGTTTCCAACCACAGCGGGATGGGAGCGTTCACAGGGAAGAGCCAGCTCGATTTCCCATCGGAGCTTCCTGCTGCTCTACCTACCGGTGGCTGAGAAGACGATGGAGGCAAGAGTCTCGGGCCCTGGAGAGCCCTTCATCAGCTCAGCTGGCTCCCTCCAGTCGATTAAAAAGCACTAAAGGTTGGCTTGGAGGAAGAGCCGGCAGCAGAACCAAGTGCAAATTAATGGGCGGAGGAAGGAGGGTTTTTCTGCCACTCAGCAGAGCTTGAGCAGCCCCCACTGAAGCCACCTCAGCTGGGAAGAGTTTCTCTCTAATTGCTCTACATTGCATGAGGGCAGACACCTGGGCAGGGGGAACAGGGGGCCGGGGATGAGATCCAGACCCCCAGCCTTCCTCAGCAAATTGGCAGCCGTGACCTTGCAAGGAGGAAGATTTCCGGGGGGCGTGGGGGCACTGCACCCAGGGTAGAAGCCTGGGAACCTGCATCAGCAAGTTTCAGCTCTTTTTCTTCTTCGCAAAATTAAAGATGTAACACTTCCCTCTGAAAGCAGACAGAGTTTTCTGCCTTCCACCTTCCAAAAAAAAAAAAAAAATTATTCTACTTTTTTTTTTAAATGGCAATTTTTCTCCCAGAACCAATTCCAGCTGACAATGTTCAAGGCTGTGTGAGGCAGCAGATGCTTTCAGACACTTCAGAAAAGGGGCAGCAAGCTAAATATCACAAACAGGTTTCCATCCAGGGTCACCAAGGGCAGCAGGGCTGTCATCTGTGCCTTTGGGCCAGGGACTGAGGTACGTCCTGGCTCCACCATCCTGTGCAGGATGCTCTCCTGCCTCCGGTTCGTAGGTGCCTTGTCCTCAGGTCTGGCAGCTGTGGCGAAGGAAGAGCCCGAGAGGGAGAGAAATACCCAGAGATGGCTCAAAACTATTGACTCCCAAAAGCCAGAGAGCCTCCCTTCCTCCTCCCGCAGGTGAGCTGAGATGACACAAGACTAAATTAACACCCTGGTGAATAACCAGCGCTGCCCAAGAGCTGCACAGCTCCCAGCACTGCCAGATCCCTCCTGATGGGGGATAAAGCAAAACCTCACTTTGAGGCTTCGAATTCCAGCTTTTCCCCAAAGTTTCACTTTCAGAATTAAGGGAAACTCTCCCTGGGACTTTCAGTTCAGTGGAGGAGCCTTAGGATACCCATCAGGCAGGTCTTCCAGCCCCCCAGCAGTGACACTGGTAGGGTCCCCCCCTCAGGTTACAGCAATCTCTGCCCTGGGACACGGACAGCAGCTTCCCAGGAGCTTCCCAGGAGCTTGAATGATGGTCCCCCTTGGGTTTGGGTCATACAGGACCTCGGAGCATCAAAGTGTAACCCAAGTGGGTCGCCCTGAGGTGATGGACAGTGGTCCCCTGGGCTCGAGGGCAACCTCGGGAGAGAGAAGGACGTGGTCAGGGAGGACGTGAGCTGACACGCTCAGGCACGGAGCACTAAGTGCTGGAGTCTGTCTCCAGCAAAGTGGGTCACATCAACGAGAGGCTGAGCCGAACAGGACGCCCGGGTGTTTTAACATTAACATTAACATTAGCATTAGCATTACAAGTCACTCGCTCCTCCCCTGGGGCTCCCCCTGGACCTGACTGCTCCTTCCTCGCCCTGGCAAAGCCCAGAAGAAAGGCCCTGGGAAGATATCCCCCTGATGGTCGGGAGTTTCCTGGAGATGGACCTGGCCGCCTGCGAGGGGGGACAGGGCTTGGCTGTGGGAAGCAGGAGGAGGAGGAGGAAGGTGCCAGAGTCCTAGAGGAAGGCTCCTAAACCCCAGGAGAGCGGGGCTGGGGGAACCCCATCCTCTGGGACAGACAGTGTCTGGGAACCCCGGCTGGTGGGAAGGTACAGGCAGAGGGAGAGGAGCTGATGGACACACTCTGCTGCTCTGGCAGCGCTTAGCATTTATAGTGCCACCTTATAGGCACCAAATACAAACTTTAAACCTCTGACCATGTTTTGGGGCCATCAGGCAGCTCTACCGCGCTCACCTCCCAGCCCAGGCGCCCAGGAGGAAGGAGCCTGTTTTCCTGCAGCCACCTTCCAATCCTTCCTCCTCTTCCTCCCTGCTCATCGCTCCAGCCTTTCCCAGATGCCAGCCAGGGAGGGGATGGATCCAGATCCTGCTTCTGTCGACCCATCACAACCCGGAGTCCCTGCCCAGGAGAAGGCTTCCTGTGTAGATGGACCTTGAGACCTGCGACCGCCCGTGACGGTGGGAGGGAGGGAGGGAGGGAGGACGCTTCACTCCAGCCTGGAGCAAGTAAATAAATAAATAAATCAGTCATCCCCAGAGCTCCCCAAAGGTGCCATTAAGGAGCAGAGAGTTAGTGATTAGTGGCAACAGGAAAGGGGGGAAAAAATTATAAACAAAGAAGTCATCGTCATGTCCATGGGGACAGCACTTCTAAAAATCCTTTAACAGGGCTCATTAAATATACATGGCCTCAGTGGCTGGCTATACATCCTGATTAGCCCATGACTTCAGCTCCTGGAGTCCAGGGTGTTTCTGCTCCTCACCGAGGAAATAAAAGGAGGTGGTCCATGGCAGCGTGACCAGCCAGGGCCCTGGGCACTGGCACCAGGAGACCACGACCCCATGGAGCCCTGTGGTAAGTACGACCCAGTGGGCACAGGCACGAGGGTCCAACCCGTTCATTCAGGGTGGGAAGCAGCACAAGAGAGAAGGAGGAGAAATCAGCAGGGACCAAAAAAGGCCCCAAAGACCTGCTTTCAGGTGTCTCCTTCCACCTCTGGCAGCCACAGCCCTGATGTGTGGCTCAAGGAAGGGCAACCTTTGCCAGAGGTCACGCTGCGGTACCCGGGTCTGCTGGACCACAGCCACGTGTCTGGGTGGGTGAGATGCTGCAGGATGCTCCGCAGGTCCTTGACCTGGTGGGGTCAGCCCCTCACAAGGGCAGGTGACGGGGTTAAAATCTGTGTGCACCCTCCACCCTCCATCCTCCCTCGCTCTCCTGCTGCAGAACATGCCGCTCACCCACGCACCCACTCAGAGGAGCAGCCCAAGGCCTCTTTCTTTCCCCCCTTCCTTTAATGATATTAATATTTTATTACTTTTCATTGGAAGAAACATGCAAATGAATGTGTGTGGGAAGGCCCTGGAGTCTTCCAATGTTAACAAAACAAGTAAACAAGGATTGTCCTCCTTACGAGCGATGTTAACACAATATACAAGTGTTCTACAATCGATAACCTCATAGGAAACTCGGGTGGCGGGAGGCTCTGTTGCTGCATTCACTCACATTGCCATTGAAAGGTTTCTGCTTTGCTGATCAAATTTCTTTTTTTCTTTTTTTTTTCCCCAAGCAATATGAGAATTTCTTTCAAATGTTACAGTAGGGCCAGAGAAACACGGGGCTGCACAGGACCTCGTGGTTTGACTGGACTAGTTCCCAGCATCTCAGGAGCTTTTCCAGAACCTCCAAATGCTCCTAAGGGGGTAGGGAAACTTTCAGGCCTAAGACTATAGTTTGGCACCAAGACTATAGAGTCAAGAAGCCAAGCTGACTGTAGCTTCACTGCCCTGGTCTTAGTGTAGTCTTAGAAAACAAGCAACAGAAGGGCTTGAAACCCTCATGAAAAAATGTCCTGACACCTCTTGTTGGGAAGAGAGATGAAACAAGGAGTCCCTGCATCTGTTCTCATGATCTTCTACCACCTGAGCTAAAGGAGTTTGCAGCTCTGTAAAGCTCTTACCCAGTTTAGTTGGTCACAGGAGACAGATCCTCGAATGGGAGATCTGGAAAGACACAAAACGCAGATTAAGATTTCATTATAAAACATCCAACCCAAAGCACCTGGCTGAGAAGGAGCATGAGATATTTTGCTGTCAATTTTTACCCGCTGGTCCCAAGATGGAGTCTAATTGAACCCAGAAGTGTCATGCAAGGCAAACTTCCCCAATGCAGATAAGTCAAAATCCTGCAAACACCATATTTGCCAAAAGTCAGGATAATTGCTGTAATGTCTTTATGGGCTCTGTGATGGTTTTGCATAAAAGTACAGAAAAATAAGAGCGTGATCTCAGAAAGGAGGGGGATACAAAGATAGCACCTATTGCAGTAAAATCAAGTTAAACATTACTGAAAGCAGCAGATGTGGGTGCAAAGTCGTTTGCAAGACTGGGTTCCTCAAGAAAGCTTTCTGGGTTTGATTTCTTTGTTTCTTCAGGGCGTAAGCAAAGGTCTGGGCTCCTGCTGCCCCAACCAGAGTGACACAACACGGTCCACTTTCTTCTGCTTTTCTTCTTTTAATTTTTTTTTTTTTCCTTCTTTTTCAAATCCCTTCTGGTTTCAGCCATCACTCGCTGAATCCTGCGTGGGAAAGGTGGAAATAAGGAATGGGAAATCCTGGGCATGTGGCTCTGCCTCGGAAGCAGCGGCTGCACAGAGGGAAGGGGACGCGTGGGTCCAGCCCCGCAGCTGTGGCTCCCCGTGACCAAGCCGGTCTCTTTCCAGATCCGAGTCCCACGACTCACTCAATCACTTCCATAAACATCTCCCTTTGAAAGAGCAGCCTGTTTTCTCTCACTGCTCAGCCCAGCCTGGGCCAGTGGGTAGAGTAATTATGTTAATTCTGCCATCAAAATGATTAGCCATTCCATTTCAGCCAAGAAAATGCTGGAAATTGGCTCATGATTTATTCTGCACTCTTATTTCATCTCATCCTTTTAACACGGCACTTGGGTCTCCCTGCAGCTCGCTGGCCAATTAGTCGAATCAAAGGAGGCACATAGAAATACGGGCCTTAAACGCAGCCCGGGTCCACGCATTGGCAGGATCCAGATGGATCCGTTCCTCAGGGCTTGGGGAAGTGACACCTCCCTTTCCCTGGGGATCCTCTGCCAGGCTGGACTTCGTCTCCTTCATGCCCAAGGAACCATCTCCACGGGGGACAGACAGCTCCTCAGTCCATGAGTTTCTCTGTGAAGTGGAGAATCTCTGAGCTCGGTCCAAAGATGAAAGAGACTGGCCTTTCTCAACCTAAAATAGTGATAAAATCACTCTAATAGAAACCCCACTCCCAGCTGGAGGCGCCCAGCAGCGACTGAGGCTGGAAGGGGCCCAGATCCCTCCTTCACCCCTGCTCCCGGCCGGGCTGGATGTCTCACCACGACCAGAGCATTTGTCTCTGATCTGCCTTCGAGTGTCCCCCATGGGATCTCCAGCGCTTCCCTGGGTAATCTTCCATGGCCTGACACATCCCCCTGTCAGGAGGCTTCCCTGGGCATTTCGTTTTAAATTAAAAGCCCCATTCTTCTTCGTTGCATTCCCTTCATGCCTTGACACCTCCCCTCCCTCCCTGCGTACCCGTTTTTGCTGGGAAGCGACTGATGTATCGTCCATTCGGAACACCACGCTCGGACCCTGCCCGTCCTCTTTCCCTGGTCTGTCTTGATTTTTATGCTGATGCATTAAAACTGTAGACACTTCCCATATCCTGAAGCCTGAGAGCTCCAGAGGGCACGTTGAGAGGGTCTTCCTGGAGCTGAGCACACCCGTCCTCTACCTGCCATGCCCTTAGCAAACCCCTCTGAGGATGCCCTCCTATGTCACCATGTGTCACAGCTCACCCGTGTGTGATCTCCTGGTCGTGACACGTCTCCTTCCTCACTCCTGTGACCCATGGCTGTCCCCAAGCACCACTGGGCTCATACTCGGGGTGCGAGGACACCCTAAGCCCCTTGCCTGCCTGCACTGCCAGGTTATGGGGTGGGACAGGTTCTCCCTTCCAGGAGGAGCTGAGCCACGACCACTGATTTGTCTCCTGCTGTCCCATCTGAGACCAGCTCCCGCAAGCTGCTAAACGGAACTGACTTCCAGGTTCTCCTGGGGCCACCTCCCCATTTATCTCAATGAGAGCGGTGACATCCTGGAGTGTGATGCATGAGGCATGCCACCATCCTCCCCACCCTGACAGCTCCGGGGTTTCTGCTTTGCTGCCTCCCCCCTGCACGCTCCCACGGGACCCCTGTCACTGCTGGGGGTGATGGCTTCGGCTCTCAGCCCGGCCAGCAGCAATAATTCCTGGGAGAAAACACATTATTTGCACTTTTCTTAAAAAAAAAAAAAAAAAAAGAGAGAGAGAGAGAAGAAAGTTAATCCATGGAGACATCTGAAGTTCCAATGACTGCTTTGGAACTTTGCTCCTTTCCAGGCAGTCTCCACAGCCACCAGTGCTCCCCAGTCCCCAGAATGGTCTGTGGGGGGGAGGAAGGGTTATCACACCTCCCGTGGTCCTGAGACACAGAGCAGCCCCCCCAAAGGCAGCACGACCCCTCACGTGTCACAGCAGCAGCAGCCAGGGGACAGGTGACCTCCTGCAGGACACTCGGGACAGGGCTGAAGCCAGATGTTCCAAGACCTATAATCGGTGCTTTATCCATGAAACTAAGAGAAATGCTACCCTACACCTCAGCAAAAGGTCCTGGTGGTATTCGGTGCCTCTCGCCCACCCTTGCACTGGGCAATTTATCCAAAAGACAAATTTTCTCTCTCCCTCCCTCTCCTCTTCTCCTGAGGCTGCTGGCATTTGCAAGGCCACCAAGAAAGTCAGGGGAGATGAAGCAGATGGTGTACAAGGAGATGCTGAGGAAACGGGGTTTCTTATCCTGGAGGAAGGAAACCCAGAGGTGGAATCTATCTGCTGCCTTTGGCTACCTCACGGGCCATCACAGACAGGATGGAGCCAGGCTCCCAGAGGTGCCCTGGGAAAGGTCAGTGGCCAAAAGGTACTATGAGGACAGCTCCAGTGGGATAAGGGAAAGCACGAGGGTGGCCTTCAGGCTGGCAGCAGTCCCGTCCCACACAGGTTTTTCAGTGTTTTCTACGACAGGGTGAGACAAACCAGGAACTCCATCTAGTGAACATTGATCCCAAAATTTTAGTTTTCTGCCGGCTCCTGCCCCTTCACCAGCTCAATGGGCAGTGGGGCACGGAGCTCTCCATGGGCTGGCGATGGAGAGGAGCAGCCTCGGCGTTAATTCCCACGCTCATTCCCGACAGTTCTCCTGCATTTGCAGGTTGGGTCACAAGATGGAGCAATTGTCCTATTTGTCTTTCCCGGCTGGAAACCGCCGGGCTGTCCCGTTTGGGGAGCGGCGGGGGTGTTTTGCAGCCTGGACCAGTGGGTGTTTCTTTGGGTAGGTCTCAGGTCCCTTCTCCAGCAGACACCCGAATCTGCACCAACCTGCCCCTCAAATTCGCCCTGAAGCACCACGTCCCCTGCACAAGCAATCGGCAGAGTGTGACCAGCAAAAGGGATGTTCGGACCATCCTTCCTGCTCCCACATCCCACCTCTGCCCCGGGGTCTGTCCCACCACTCGGCTCTCTGCACCTAAAAGGTGGGTGCTGCCTCACAGCAGCACCCAGAAGCTTCTCCATCCCCTGATTCCAGGTCTTTTCAAAGCTACTGGGGATGAATACACCTTTGGCAGCGCAGCAGGTGTTCAGATCTTCATGCCCGAGTGCCCTCAAGCTTCAGCAGGGAGCTGAGATCCCATCTGGGATGTAGAACTCCCCTGGGGAACCACACAGGTCACAGCCTGATGCTTTGGGATGTGGCTGCACCTCATAGCTCTTCAGGAGCATCGGGGACTGAGGAAGAGCTGCCCCGTGGCTCAATGGGTGGCAGAACCGTTTGATGGACTTTCTGTAAGCACCATGGCAGGGATGAGACAGCCCAGGAAAGGCTGAGGGGGAAAAAACAGCCAAGGAGAGATGATGGAGGCTGACACCTGCCCCTGGGAAAGGCGGAGGAGTGATGGAGGAGGTGAGCAATGAGGTGGTCTCTTGGAAGAGTTGTCTGGGGAAGGAACCAAATGGGGCAAGATGTCCCTTTTTCAGCTGAGGTGGCACATCTGGAGAGGCTGAGCAGTCCCAGGGAGACACTGAACCGTTGATCTGACCGTGGAGAAGAGGCCCAATGACTGTTCCTAGGGACTTCCAGTGACCCGTGCCAGCCGGGAGCTTCCCAGGCAAATCACTGTCATCAGAAAATGATGGCTCCCTTGATCCGGAGCTGTTCCACTCCCCCAGATCTCTCCTCATTAAAAAAATTTTTGGAAGTGGTTGAAACGTCCCATTTTTCCACAGACACATTTTTTCTTAGGACAGCTTTTCCCTCCTGAAACCCGCTCTGAAGTTGATTGGCACAAGAAAACAGCCTCTTTGGAGGGAGCGGCTCCAGAACAGACATTTGGCCTCTCACTTCCCAAAAGCTTTCATCGGGATGGGAAAACTGCGAGAGCTCGGGGAGAAATCCTTTCTCAGCAACTTTGGCCATCGGAGACCAGGCCAGCAACTTTCCAAGGCAGCAGCACAAGCCACGGCTGCACAGACCCTCTGCCCCACACCCCAAATGTTTCGTGGAAGTTCAGGGCCACCCAGCACAAAGCAATCAGTGCGGAGCCACAGCTGTATAAATATCTGGGGCCGCCGGCCATAACCCTTCCTCCGGGGTCCCTGGGACCTCTCAGCATGTGTGTGGCAACCCAGGGAGAAATGCTTGAGCCTCAACCCCATCCCCAGTGGGCTCTGGAGAGGGAGCAGCTCCAGCTCCTCTCCCATGGAGTTGCAGCTGGAGGGAAGCGAAGGTCTTGGTTTTCCAAGCAACCCTTCCGTTTGTCCCTCCACACATCTCTGAGCCATCGACCTGCTGCCACCAGCTCCAGCCATTCCACAAGGAGCGAGAATCAGTGTCCCACCACCACGGGGTAGATGGGTGGAGAAGGTGCCAGGGGATCTCACGAGCAGCTCAGCCTCCATGGATGGGCAGGGGGAGTCCTGCAAGGCTGGAGGGATGGGGAGGAGGTCCTGGGATGGATCCAGGTGAGACAGCAAGGGGCTGGCCCCACAGGGCTTGCTGGTTCTGGAAGAGAGAGAGACTGTGACCGCTTTCCTTGAGCTCACCAACATTGTGGGCCAAACCTCTCAGTCCCAACCCATGGAGGATGGGGCTTGGGCAGAGAGAGGGGGGGACAAAATATGTGTATCACTTGTGAGGACCTGCTTGTCCCATGGCACCTGCATAGGACTGACTAGATCCAGGGCAGCAGTGGGTTTCTCCAGCAGAGAGCAGACCACAGCCTCAAGCAGCAGGAGGGCAGCACATCTCATCCTCTTCCTCCACAAGAGCCACTGCTTGGGATGAGAGAAAAGCTGGATTTTCCCAAGCTGCCCTCACCTGTTGGGTAGCAAACGAGGCCAAATTTCCCCCTGTAGGAAGAGCAGCACCAATGAACCCCATTAATGACTCACACAAAAAGGTCCAAGAGTCCCATCTCCCCGGCTGGTCCTTTCCCCATCCCCACCAGCTGCCCCAGGCTGGCCCGGCTGCTCATTCCAGGCGTGTTTCTCATGGCCGTCGGAGGAATGCAAAGCCCTGGGGTGTCCGCAGAGACCAGCACCAGTTCTCTTCCGAAAAGGGACAAGGGGATGATGTCAGCGGAAACATATTTTTAACCCGCATTCGAATGAAAAGGAAACGACCCAGAGGAAACGCATCCAAGAAAAAAAAAAAAAAAAAAAAAGAGCCTCCTGACAATGAAGAGTCCAGCTTTGCTTTCAAGTTTTACTTTTCCCAGGACACTGACTCCCTCCTGCCCTTGGCCAAGAGGGAAAAGAGGGAGCGAGGGAGCGAGGAGCCTCCCCGCACACCCCACAAACAGGAAACGTGGGCTATATAAAGATCGGGGTTGCGTCAGGAGGCGGAGGGGCAGGACGTGGGACGTGCCAGGGCCCTGTGACATCCAGCTGGGCCACCAGCCCACCTGAAGATGGGCACGTCAGCGGGGCCAGCCCGCGGAGAGCAGGCGGCTCTTACACCATCCGACCTTCTTTCCTCTGACCGTAATCCAGCCAGCAGGAAGGTGCACGCTTGCATCCTCATCCACAGCGAGAGAAGCCCCAGGGGAATGAGATGAGGGGCTGCTTCTGCAAGGAAGAGCCTTTGAACATTTTCTTTTCCACCATGAGGTGGACAGAGCCCGCCGGGTCGGGCAGTGGGCAGGGCTGCAGCTCCAAGCAGACAAAAATCCCTGCAGCAAAGTGAGGGGGGGCAGGATGGGTTTTTCTAGAGCCTCAGCACCCCAATTGCCATAGAGTTCCTGTCACCCCAACAAGATGCGGATCACCATCCCAGCAGGACCCAAATTTCATTCCTTGGGAGAGAAGTTAACTTCTGGTCCACTGCTGGCCCCAGCCAAGGGTTCCATTTTGGGGGGGAGGAAGCAATGGGGGAACTTCCTTCCACTCTGTGTCCTGGAACATGGAGTGACCTGGTGGCTTGGGTGCCCCCGTGGCAGCAGAGAAGCTCTGGCTTCTGGCAGGAGGGGAGGGATGGGGCCAAGGTGGCGTGGGCAGGAACAGCAGCTCTCACAGACTTCAGGGCTTCTGTCACGAAGCTTTGCAGCTTCCCATCTTCCAGGGAGCCTCAGGGGACACCTAACACCAACTTGCATCCTGGGCAATATTGCCCAGGTCAAATTGCTGACCATCCTGCAGAGACGTCCCATAAACCTCCACCCACAGGCTAAAACAACCCCTTGTTTTTCTGCATCCCTCCCGAGAAATGCTCTGGGCACCCTCCACTCCTCAGCAGCCAACTGCCATGCTGATGAGGAACGATGCAGCTCCTCATCAATAGCAACGCAGTGAGTTTCAAGAGAATAAAACCATCCAGCAGTCAGAGCCCACTTCTCCTCCTGCCCACCCAGCTTGGCAGAGCCGGAGGGTCTCAGCCCGCCCAGGACTCTATCCCTTCCCACCCCAGAGCTGGGCTGTCACTGGGGAATTAATGCTCTGAGCCTCTCCACTGGCCTGACAGCCTGATCGATGCAGGGAGGAAGGAGGTTCATCAGCCCAGACGTGCCCCCTCACCTTCCCCTCCCCTGGACCCATCCGTTCCCATCCAGCAGGGTGGAGAAGAGCCATTTGGTGAAAGAGAGGCTCATTAACACCATTTAATACCCCATTTCCTGGAAGGCATGAGGTTCCCAGGGACAGAGAAGGAGAGGGTGAAGGAGGGAGGGGGAAGGAGGGCGGGAGGGCCAGAGGGAAGAGAGAGGTGGTTACCCCCATGCAGAGCATTCCTTGCCCCACATGGCACCGTGTGCTAGAGCAATGTGAATTCCAAACAAACGTATCACCTCGTTAGAATGAAAGTGGATTTGCTTCCTGGATCCATTCCCCATCTCTCTGCAGGGACCCAAACAGATCCCAAAGGCAACCAACGGAGGGCTGAGAACCAGCAGCTGAGGCTGAGGAGGCCAGCAGAACCCTGTGATGTCCCGTGGGGCACAGATGTCCCCAGGACCTTTCCAGGGCTGGATCCCCTTGACCAACCTGAAGATCCCCCTGTTCTGTGTCCAGCCGTGATCTCAAAGGGGCTGAGCCCTGGCAAGCTCAGGTGGGAAGGACCTCCCAACCCCACACTCTGTCCTTGGAGGCTGCACATGGATGGGACCAACATCTCCAAGCCCTGAGACCCCTCCATCCCTGGGTGAGAAGGTGACACCTGACCTGTGTCGGCTCCAAGCCCCAGTACACCGTGGCTCAGCTTGTCCAGGGGGCACTGACTGCCTCTTCGTTATTTCGTTTTTCTCCCAGGGCTTCTCTCCAGCCCAGAAGCTCTTCCCCAGACCTGCACAGGACAGTTATTTTTAGGCCCCGAGGTGGGGGGAAGGCAGGGGCCAAGAAGATCTTGGAGCCGGTGGCAGGAAAGCGGAGCTTCGGGAGGCAGGAAGGAGCCGGAGGGTGGATCCGAGGAGCACTCCCTGCCTGCAGCCACCACGGCTCCTTCCTCTGTCACACACCAACCCCCTTCCCAGAAACGGCCACCCTCGGGGAAGACACGCAAGGACCACGGAGGGTCCTGGTGCCGAGCCCGGGGCAGGACAGGGGAGGGCAGAGGTGGCAGTGGGGGGAGAGGAGCTTCCAAGAGCATCTCAGGAGACCCCAGTCTGGGGGGAATCCCCCTGCAGGGGCCACCCCAGTCACTGGTTTTTGCCCCCGTGCGCTTCCGGTGGG
>JAHREE010102529.1:0-11240 GCA_033628505.1 Tringa tobata | reverse complement strand
GTTTGGGTGCATCCTCCCACCCCCCACCCCAGGCAGGTTTGGGGGCTGTCCCCCAGCCGCTGGGGACACCCCTGCTCCGGGTTTTGCCCCCACCGTGGGGGGGTTTACTGGGGACAGACATGACCCACCCGCAGCCGGCAGCATCCCTTCGAGGGGCTGGGTCGGAGGGCAGAGCCCGTGGGGTGGGAGGGAGCGGGGGGCTGCGGGGGCAAACAGCCTCGAGTTGTTGTAAGGTGGGAGCCCCCGGTGCCCCCAGCTCTGTCTCAGCAACTGGTTTCAGCGAGCAACACTTGGCACCTCTCTTCCTGACTGCAAATGAAGTGTCACCGGAGGCGCTTGCGGGGCTCTGGGCTGAAATAAATGTCTTTAGCTGTGTGACATGTCTCCAGCGGTGCGGCTGTATCCTGCCTGGAAAAGGAGGCTTGAACAGTCACAGCGAAGCAGGAGCGGGAAATGAATTGCTCTGGTGAGACGCCAGGCAGGCACACAATGAAAATGCAAATAAGTAGCTGGGCTCGCACAAGAGGGAGGTGATGGCCAACACGGCAGCCCTGCAAATCCAGGGCCAGCTCTGGGGCTTCGGTGACACCGAGGTGCCAATGCTGGAGCTTGGGTGCCAGCCTGGAACTTGGGTGACACTGAGGGGTTGGATGAGCTTTTCCCTTTACTGCCCTGGGAGCATTTAAATCTATAGTTAATCCCAGTTCGATGGCCCTAAAGAGCTCCAGTGGGAGGAGGAGGAGTGATCAGCAGAACTCTGATGGTTTTGGCAATGGACAAGGGTGACAAGCTGGGTCAAGAGCTCCTGTGCGTGATTCCTGGGTGAGATCTTCCTTCTCCCACCCCAAGCCTCAAGCACGGCTGTGGCCGTCATGGGCTTCAGGGAATGCCAAGGAGCTCTGGGTTTGCAGCTCCTCAGACAGAGCTGAGGCCAGAGAAAAAGCTGTCATGGTGGAGGCTTATCCTCGGACTCCCCTTCGTGTGCTTTTCATCCTGACACTCTAGCCAGGAGATGGAAGACCTGCCTTGTCAGAGCAGACTCGATGTCAGGGTTTTGCACTATAATCTGATTTTTCGGGGACAGCTGCAGTCAATAGAGGCCGAGACCTTGGAGCAAAGTGCGATGCTGGAGCCATCTGTGAGTCTGTAGGGCTTTTTAACTGGTCCCTGTGCAGCGACAAAGCCACGCTGGAGTTTTCCCCCAGTGCTACCTGCCTGGGGGAAGGGGTAGAGAGCCCTGGCACCCTCCCTCAGGCTGTGACTGCTGACGCACGGGGACTTTCCCCCTCTCTCAGCCACAGCCCGTGGTGATGGAAATCTCCGTCAACATCCTCGTGTTCGGGAGCAAACAAAGCCAGCTGCTTATCGCCGCCACATCGGGGCAACGCTGGAGGAGGATGGTCCCTTATCACGGGCAGCAGCGGGGAAGCGTGCCTCGTTAATTCTGCCTTTATCAAAGGTCGTGTGCTCCGGCGCCTGGTCCCCGCTGCCCCCGGCCCCCGAAACTCGTCCTCGAGCAGCGCCGGAGCTCAGAGCACCGCGTCCACGAGCGCCGTGGGGAGAAGCATCTTCAGCAAGTTTCTCTCGTTCAGAAAACGTGTGTGCGGAGACACAGTCTGCTCAGAAATCGCAGTCACGCCTGGAGATGTTGCTCCTCGTATAGTTACAGGAACTAATCAGATAACTGCAGCTCAACTAAGGGGGATATAGCTGCTAAAAATAGCTTAATGGAACAACAGACGCCTGAAGATACGGCGTGCCTCGAGGAAGCAGGACTGCGGTATCTGGCTGGGCTCTGAGCGGGACTGGCCGTGACAGTGGGTATCTGTAACTCTGATATATCTACATATACATAGATGTGTTTTTAAAGCAGAAAACCAGCCTGTTCCCATCAGGGCTGTCGACCCAAGAGGTCTGTTGTATTGCAGTGTATGGGGGACTGTCAATGAAAGCACCAAGAGGCAGCTCGCCACCAGCTACTTCTGCCCGTGCCCATGGGGATGGCACTTGTCCTTGTCTTGGCCATCCCCACCTGGGGACAGAGCTCCACGCAGGGCTGGAGACACGGAGAACCTTCCTGGGGCCAGGCACCGGGCTCTGGCCAGCTGCTCTGCACAAACACTGTCCTTCGGGATTTTAAATCTCGCCGTTTTCTTCAGCATGGACATTTGCAGGCTTTTGTGTGTGCCAGAAGTTGCACGCCATGCTCAGACCCAACGAGATATTTTGATGTTTTGATCCCTCTTTCCTCCTGCTGGTCCGGGTTGCTCCATCTCTGGCTTGTGCCTCAGCTACCCCCACTCTCCCCCAGCCTCAGCTGCCCCGTCCCTTGGGCAGGGACACCCGCCATGTCCTGGCCAGGATGTGGCGATGCTCTCCCCAACATCCCGAGCCTGCTGCCCTCCTGCTCCCAGCTCTCCTCACCAGCTCAGATGGAGCAGAGCTGTCTCTTCAGCAGGCAGGCTGCAAGGACGAGCTATTCCCATCAGAGATGGCATCAGCTGTGCCGTCTTGGAAGATATTCATCTTCTTTGCCTGGTGGATGCAGGAAAACCGGTGCAGGCTCTCTCTGTGTGCTGCTGGCAACACGGCTCAGCTTGGCGTCTGCCGTCACCTCTTGCAGTGCCACCAAGCCAAGGTTCAGGTGACTTTTCTCCTCGTCGCCTGTAAACCTGCCAGCACTTCCCACTCTCTTGTTCCACTGCGGGCCGTTTGCCAAGGACACACACACACACACACACAGCTCCAGCCCCGAAATCCTAACGGACGTTGTGGAGAAAGGGCCCGAAGGCAGCGGTCACCGCCTGGATGGGAGGCGCAGGGGGGGCAGCTGGGGACAAAGGTGACACTGCACGGAGCAAAACACGGATTTGCACACGAGCAGACATCGGGCAGCCACCGGAGATGCCAGGCAGAGGGACCAGCCCTGCTCCAGCGAGCATCCCCCTGCCGAGCAGAGCCCATGAGGGAGGTGTGGGGGCGTGCGGGGGCACGGGGAGGTGGAGGGAGTGTGCACGGGGCACGGGACACGTGCGGGAGATGGGTCCCAGCACCCTGCCACGCTCAGCAGGTGAGAGCTTTCTCTCTGCCACCTCGGGAAGGGCCCAGCCCACGCAGCGCTGAGCAGGCACCATTCCCTCCCTCGCCAGTTATTGTTCTTCCCTCCCCATTGCTCACTTACCTTTGAACACTTCAATCTCCTTGCCTTTGTCAGTGTCACTGGCTTTTAATTGAAATTCCTCAGACATCTTCTCATCAA
This sequence comes from Tringa tobata, assembly GCA_033628505.1. NCBI lineage: Eukaryota > Metazoa > Chordata > Aves > Charadriiformes > Scolopacidae > Tringa > Tringa tobata. The sequence goes on along the minus strand of JAHREE010102529.1, from coordinate 7,981 downwards.
TGCAGCCCATCAGTTATTTTTGTGTGGGAAGCGATTGTTTTCCTTTTGCAGCTGTGAAAGTTAAATTCCAGCGTTTTGCTGGGAGACTGCTTTTGTCTCTTCCCTTTCTTGCATTGCCAAGTCAAGTCTTACATTGCAACCCTCCTTCCTTTGTCTGGTTATTTCATTTCCATTCTCCCCCCTGTGCCCAGTCCCTCTGTTTCCATCTTGGGCTCCTCGCCTTCTCTGATCCCTCCTGAAGAGCAGCTTCCACCTGTGGCTCCCTCCAGCCTTTCATCACCATCATTTTCCCCGCAAAGCACCCAGGAGGTTTGGAGAGCCCAGCCTGTTACTAAGTCTTTGCTTTTTTGGCATTTAATTTATTTGCAAGGTGAACCTTTCTGAATGGGTGGTACTGTGGGTTTTTCACCACTGATGTCCCCCTGGCAGGTCCGGCTCGCCCAGCGATGCTGGAGGGCTCCCAGTGGGATGCTGGTGGGACCCCAGGAGGTTTTGGGGTTGGGAGGGTGCAGCCCAGCACCGGGCAGGGCAGCTCCAGCACTCCACAAACCAGCCCTGCAACCAGGCTGGCACATTAATGCATTGCCAAATTTGCTGCCTGCCTGGCACCTCCTCTCTCCCTGGCATTTCCCCACGGGCATCCCCAGGGAACCACAATGCTGACCCGGGCCCCCGCTGTCCCCTCTTGCACACAAAAGGGTGATCGTGCCAGATCCTAATGAGCCTGCACTGAGCTGAGGCCAGGAAATTAATTTTCCTTGTTCCAAGATCGAGAGCAGCCAAGGTTTCAGCCAGCAGAGGACCGAGTGCAGGAAAGTCCCCAGCTCCAGCAGTCACCCACGAGAGCTTTCAAATGTGATGAAGAGTTGGATGTTCAAAGGGCCTTTGAAATGTGTCCTACTGAGATAGAGGGAGGACCGAGCAACAAACGCTCAGCCTCCCAAATACGAGATATTTTCAGGCTATTTTGTAAATTTTAAATGCTTTTCAGACATGCCTCAGCAGCATCAAATATTTTAGAAATATATAACACCTCAGCTTAAAAACACCCAAGGTTTTTCATAGCCATAAAGAGGCAGATCCTGAGATGGGGAAGGATTAGAGCATGGTTATGGTTTCGAAAGCAGGCGTATAAATGTCACAGGGCGCGTCCATTATTCGTGCACACTCAGCCGTTTCCACCCCAGGTAGGTTCACACCAGTTGGACCGTGCTGGTGGCCTCCAGCCCGCCTGCTTCCTGTGGTGCTGCCAGCAGAGTCACCCCAGCACAGCCCAAGGAGCTTGAGCAGATACCCCCCCCCACAAAAAAAAAAATCCTCCTTTTTGGAAACGGCGATTTGGGCACTGCAGAGCCAGAGAGCCACCCGGGCCAGACCCAGCGCCGGGATGCGCGCAGCCCTCTGGGGCCCTGTAAAATAATAAGCAGCAGTAATGAGCGAGCATGGAAATGAGCAGAGGCTCATAAAGCTGCTGCCCCAGAGGATACATCAACCACTAAGGGCTGGGTGGGAAAGAAGTTCCTGCTGGAGCAAGTCATTGCATCGCTGCCTGTGCTGGGCTCGCCTGCACCTTCCCCTGCAGCAGCGTGTGCCTGTCACCAGACAGGGGTCCTGCTCCACGGGCATGTCCCCGGGGGGGGAAAGCAAATTGACCCCCTGAGAAAGCTGCAGATGCTGGGGAGAAGCAGTTTTTCCCCCCCGACAGCCCTGTTTGTGGCTGCTGCGGAGCTGGCAGATGAAGAGCTGGGCTCCTGCGTGCCAGGGCAGATGCAGATCCGTGCCCGCGGCTTGTTCAGCCATTCATCAGAGCAAATTGGTGGCAGATCGTCGCTGATTAGACCCGGGCAGCGCCAGGCGGTATTTATCAGCCTGAGGATCAATAGCTTCTGGCTTTCTGCTCGTCCTCTGACACACCTGCAACGACGTTCCCTGGTCTGAGCTGTCAGCAAGTGGCACTGCTCCAGGTAATTAATAATCTGGACGATGAAGATGCAGCGTAGTGTTTTAATGGTGTTAGTTAACATTTTTCCAAGGAAGGCTGAACATTTTCTCTTAACAAAACTCTAGTAAGTTTGGGCAATTACTTTTTTCTTCAAGATGGCACTGCGTGAGCAGCACGGCCAGCCCAGAGCCCGATGTTTCCAGGTACCCTGCGCCCTGAAATGCCATCAGCTTCCATAGAGCCTCCTTTTGCCTTCCCTTTTCTGCAATTTTACAATTTCCTGGTCTGTTTAAAAGTGTTTATTCTTTATTGTGGGAAACATTTTGTCGCCCAGTGAAGCTAAGGGTTGTCCCCACCCTGCAAACATTTTGTCTGCCAGTAATTTGCTTTGCGTTAGTTCTCCTTCTGCAATCAGGCTCTTGACTGAGCACACGTGGAAGAGATGGGCTGTGCCTGGGGAAGGCAGGGAGTGAGGAACAGCCACATGCGACCAACTAGGGCCAATTCAAAGCCAAAAAAAACTGCCGGCAAGCAACTTTTCCAAGCTGGCTTCTCAAAAGCAGATGTATTGCGGTGCGACGGTGCCAGCGTTTCTGGGAACACCCTCTCTCCCTGCCAGTGTGCTGGTACCCCAGGCTTTACCAGGCTGGAAGGAGCCTTAAACTCAGCCTGTCCTAAAGGTTTTCAGCACACGTTTCTGCCTGTGTGCCTCTTGCCAGCTGCCCTCTGGCTTCAGCTTCATCAGTGTGTTTGCTGCACCCTGCTTTCCAGGTGCAAACGGTCACAGAGCCCCCTTTGCCTTCACCTCTGCTCATCGGTGGCACCCGCAGTGGAGAAAGGACTATCATACCCTAAGCTTGGTACCAGGCAATGCTTCTCCTGGGCTCTCTGCAGCAGGCTGGGGGCCTTCACCTTGTGCAGAACAGGGTGATGCCACAAGAGTGGGTGCAAAAGGTGATGGAGAGGGCGGAGGGCTTCCTGAAGCCCCTGGTGGTGGGAAAATGAGTGGTTCTGGCTGCTCCCTGACTTTTTACCCAGCTGAAACCCAGGATGGCTTCAACTCGCCTCAGAGAAGGATGCCAACTCCAGCACTGCAATGCCTCCTGTCGGCGCTGCGACATCAGCATTGCTATAGCAACGGGCCCAGCGCAGCAGCAATTCGGGGGGACCATGCTGGGGCCGGATGGGCACCACTGCCCCCTCACTGCCCGCTGCTCTGGCCGGTCACATCCCATGGTCACCTCCGGTGCAGCGAGGCCAGACCCCCACAGGGCACCCACCACCCAGAGCAGCCCTCCTCCTCCTCCTCCTCCTCCCGGCTCCGGCAGCCAGCGCTCGTCAGCATCTTCCCAGCTGAATTCATTATTCCCTCCCTGCGCTTTGGACTTTTCCAGCAACACAAGAAGTAAGAAACCGGAGCTGTTTTGTGGCTGCAGCTGGCAGAGGGGATTTCAAAAGCCTCAGTTCTCGCGGGGGCTGAGGTATGTGATGGCCAAAGGTGACATAAGGCCAGCCCGGTGACTGAAAGCCCCCTGCCATGCTAGCCCTGCCTGGCCCCTGCCCCAAAGCTCACGTCCTCCCCGAGCAGCGACCTGTGGTACAGCCTGAGCTGTGCACGCAGAGTCCTCCAAACGCTGCCGGCACGTGTCCAGCTCCTGGTCAGGCCTCGCAGCGCCGAGCACACTTCCCGGGAAGTTTCTGATTAACAAGTACCCGAGGACAAACCCCTTCTCCGTTCTGCCTCCAGCCGCAGCAACCCTCTGACCTTGCCTTTGCTGGCGGGCAGGGACCAGCGTGCAGGAAAATCCCCAGCAGCTTTAAACCCCTCTGGTGCTCACCATGCCCTCCGGGGAGCAGATGTGGGGGAGAACCCAGTGGGAACGGCCAGAGAGCACTCGCAGCCAAAAACTAAAATTCTGCAAGTTCAGCCTGATGGGAGTGTCCCTCCATCAGCCAAGGACCCCCGAAAGCCCTGAAAGTTGAAAAATATTAAGAGAGAAATCATGAAGTTTCCTTTACTTTGAAAGAGTGTTTGGTAAATAGAAGCAGAGTTGCCACCAATTAGTTACGGAGCAGAAAGCGCTGTCACTAAAACCGCTCGGCTCTGGTTTGCATTCACACTACGTCAAAGGGATGAAAATGATCAGCGTGAATAAATTCACTTCCTGAGATGAAATTGTCCACAAAAAAAATCATCCAGAAAAAGCCCAAGAGGGGCTTGTGCTGACTCAGCTTAGCCCTGAGCAGTTGAAAAACCCAGCAATAAAAGACAACCACGTGCCTCGGGGGAGAGCACGGACCCCGAGCACCGTGTGGGGAGTTGGGGGGTCCCTCTTCCAGCCACCTGGGAGGAGCTGGGTGGTAGCATCCGTCCCACCTGGCTGTGGGCACCCCATACTGCTGGGACCACTGTGTCCAGCCGATGCCTCCTTGCCTTGTCCACAGCATCCTGTGCCTGGTGACTGCAGCTGGGAGCCGTTTGGTGGGCAAATTGCTGCTTAATTAACCCAGCACAGGTGAAATCTGCTGGGGACGTGGTGTGGGATGGCTCTGCTCTTTACGGTTGAGCCAGGCTGATTGCCCTGCACGGCCATCAGTCCATCACAGGTAGACAGCGCTGAGCGTGAGGATTCTATGCCGCTCGGTGTGTGCACACGCGTGTGCACGGGGGAGGCTGCGGGCAGGAGCTGGGATCACCCTCACCCCACGGCGGTGTCTGTCACCGGCGGTAAGGACATCCTGGGCTGCCTGGGGCTTGTTACACCTGGCCGGCTCCCTTTGCATCCCGGTTTAGGCCACGTTTGCCGCTCCAGCCTTTCCCCCCCGCCCCGGTTTTCACTCCGGAGGAGCGCGGGGAGGTGGTGCTAGAGGGCGCCAGGGTCCCGCAGACCGGCTCCGCAGCGCCCGGTGGCCGCGGTGAGGGGCTGAGCCCGCCCGTCCCGTCGGGTCCCTCTCCCCGGGGCCGGGGCAGCCCCCTCCCCATCCCAGTTTTCTCCCCCCGCATCCCCAAGGGGACCGGTCAGTACCTCCGGTGCCATCCCGTAGCTGCGGTGGAGGATTTGGGGGGCGATGGGGGGGTTTCTGGATCTGACTGGGGCTTTGGGTGATGGGTTACGCTGGGGAACACTCTCTACTGGGAGGTGAGGCAGGAGCCAGGCCTGGGTGGAAGGAGATGGCTCCTGTGGGGGTCACTCTTCAGGTAGCCCCTTTGCAGGATGGGCCATCACAATCGGGCATCCAAAATACAGCTGCAGAGCAACAACCTGCAGGGTGGGAAACAGCCGTCTCCTTCCAGGAGAAACGGAGATCTTCACCTCTTCTGGGATACCCATGTCCTGTCCAAAAGCAAAGGGGACAGCTTTCTCCCCCTGGACACCTGCCGAGGGCAAGCTGTGCCCCGTCCATCAGGTAGGAGTAATTTCTAAGCAGGGAAATAACAGCAAACTGAGCACTGTGGCCAAACGTTCATACAGCTGCCCTCCAAAGAGACCAAAACCTGTGGCAAGGGGGCAGAAAGTTCAAGAGGGCCATTTTTTCCTTCTTTCCTTCCTTCCTGCCTTCTTTAAACCACATACAGGGTGCAGCAGACACGTGCTGCTGGAGGCAGAAGGCTCCCTGTCCTGGCCCAGTTATCCAGGCACTGAACCCAACCTCTAGCTGCACAGAGCTTCCCCTCCACGGACCCACCTGGGTGACAAGGTGTCCCCACTGCTCCTGCGTAAACGTGACAAGGGATTCCCAGGCAAGAGAAAAAGCAGCAGTTTGGGGGGGCAATGCAGGGAAGAGACTTTGTCCCTCTGTCTGCGCCATTGCACCTTACGTGGAGCCCAGTGCAGAGGATTTTTGCAGAGCACGGTGGCTGCAGGACCACGTTTGTGGGGAGCACAGCCCTCCCCGCACGAGCTGCTCACAGCCCTTTACATCAGGGCACGGCAGGCGTGAGCCAAACAGAGCTTTAATGTATAGAAATGCAGTGCTGGAGAGGGGGTGCCCCAGGGTCTGGCCACATATAGCGGGGTTTCAGGGCTGTCTGGGTGCTGCTGAAGATATCTGTGGTGCTTTTGGGATCTGGCCGGAGGGGCCTGGGGGCAGCAGTGACATTCCTGACCGGCCACAGCTCCGTCACGTTTTGCTGACCACAGTGTATCTGCTGCTGATGATGTTCTGGATGCGTTCAGCCTGCAGGACTGGTGGGACGGGGAGAATTAACACCCTCTTAGTTGGGTTTTTAATTCTACTTCAAGTAAACAGTGTTGAGAAACTCTCCGTTTGCTTGCCAGTAGGAGGAACCAGAAGAATCCCTTCCCCACAAGCCGTTCCCAGCCTCCCAGCCCCAGAGTACATTTTCCACTTCCATCATTTTCTGCAGTTTGTGTTTTAAAATCTGTCCCGACTCAGCAACGAGACCTTCCTCCAAGATCAAAAATTGTGATTCAATGTGAACAAATTATTCTCTTGCAGCTGTATCGAGATTTGCTGTCTCCTTTCCTACTCACTCAATTATTTCCTTGTTTGTTGCCCTCATTAGAGCTTGGCAGCCCTAGCTTTTGGGGCAGAGCCCTTAACTTCATTACATCTGCTGGATTGCATTAGAGATCTAATCTGTTTATTATAATCCATACACATTGATATTTTCTCCTCGCTGTTATCTGAAGAAATATGGGCATCCGTACAGAAGAATGGGGAAAAAAAGCAAAAAGCAATTTATAATTGAAGGAGCGGAAATAAATACATCGTAGTCACATGAGGAAGTAGTAACCACTGAGCTATTTTGGGCACAATACATCATGCAAAATACGATGTGTCTTTCAGGCAGATTTCAAGTCCAAAAGGCACAAGATGTTTTCAGAAAGTAAATTCTCACATACATTAAGTACCGTGCCAAGGAGTGAAATCAGATGCTGTCAGTCATCTTATTTAAGGTTTGTGCAGCCTCTGGATAAGGAAAGCCAGAGCCCCAGCTGACAGAAACCGATATCACTCCTTTGGCTTCAGTGGGACAATGCTCAGACCTAAAACCACGCAGGTGCTTACGGACTTTGTTGGACTGGGACCGTCGTGGACCAAGCACACCCAGCAGAGCAGGGAGGTGGTGAGCAGCTCTGGAGGTGTAACACGGGCTTCACAACCCGCAGTGGATGTACACCCAGTGCTAGCGGGTCCGTCCTTTGTTCCCCAGAGAATCCCGTGCGCCTGAAATCACAAGAGGCTTCCAAAAAATCCCACGTGATTAAAAAGCAAGTTCACTGTCACCCCTGGCTAATCGTCCTCCTCTTTCCCAAGCTTCCGAAGGTTACAGTGTGCCCGAGGTGGAGGGATCCCAGCAATAATCAGCTATTTTCTCCTAGGCAAAGGAGGGATGCCCGTGTTTTGCCTGCTCGTGGGAGCTGGGGTGTGCAGGACCACAGCAGCCATCACACGGTGCAGGGTGAAAACCCATGACCTGGCCCCAAAGCGAGTGCGGGGACATGGGATGACTCCAGTGAGGGTGTTTTACACCAACAGAAAGACAAGTTGTAGGCAATGCCAGCCACCGAGAGAGAGGCAAGCATGCCCCCACGGCCCTCCTCTCCCCCAGGTCTATTCTCAGAAGAGGAACAGCAGGGGTAGTAGGCTCTGAGGCTCCCGTCCTTGGTCTGGTACCACCCCAAACAATTGTTCTGGCTCCCTGCTGCTTGCACTCTTTGGATGCTTGCGGACAGCTAGCATGTCTCTCTCCCACCCCTTTTTGTTGTGGTTTCTCCCTTGAAAGCTGCCAGGCAGATTTCCTGAGCCCGCCCGTTGACAGGGCCCCACTAACACAATGGCTGCTGGAGAGTGTCAGGACGGCAGCTCCCCAGCAGGCTCGCCGTCGGAGCACTGGGGAACACTGGGGAGCACTGGGGAACGCTGGGGGGCGCACCGGGGGGCGCCGGACTCTGGCGGAGGTGAGGGGTGCAGCCCCGAGGGGCGTCGGGAGCTCTGCCCAGAAGGCAGCCCTGCTCGGGTGTGCAAGCTGCTTCCCACAAGTACAAAACGCCCCTCACCCTGGCGTCGGGG
>JAHREE010102429.1:0-24888 GCA_033628505.1 Tringa tobata | reverse complement strand
GACCAGAAGCAATTCCAGTGAAAGTTCCACTAATGTAAAAATGCTTGGAGGTCAGGGAGAAAGACTGTGGCAATGCCGAAGATGCAATGTTCCTTTCCATGACATTTACAGTCACATCCCTGTTTGCACTAAGACCTTCTCTTACCTTCTCCCCAGAGACAAAATTCGAATGTGCTACTTCCACATTTATACTTCTGCCCGTTTCTGAGGAAACAAACACAACACAAGAAGTTGCTTTTTCTCTTTCTTTCCTTTCCTTCTTTCCTTTCTTCCTTTCTCCCTTTCATTTTTGGGTCGACTGAACTCTGACAGAAAAAAAAAACAAAAAAAACATTTTTAATATGAGGTGTTTGAAGTTTAATTTGCATGTATCTTGTTGCTTCCTTTCTTTTTAAAATCTCTTTTAAAATTTACAGGTGTGTAAAAGCCTCATCCCAGCCTTACTGAAATGAAGGGGAATTTTAATGTCTTCCATTAATTTTGGAGCTGGCCCATATTATTCTTCTGATTTATTTTGATTTTAATTGTTTCAGAGTTAAAAAAATTAAAGCAAAGACAAGCAATTTCTGAAAAGTCTTGATAAAAGGATACATGAAAAGAAATCATACATCTCAGTTATGTAATCAATACCTATAAAAAACTCAAGGACTATCTCAAACTTGTAGCAGCATTACTGTGACCAATAGCATCAGTATCACTGAAGAATTTCTTTATATGTCTTGGATTCTTAAAAATCCTTGTTTAAAGTCTTTTCTTTTTATATTTTTACAAAAGTATCATCTTGCTTATTGCAAATGATGTTGTTTTTTTTTTTTTTAACTATAACATAGATGTGGGAAATGTTATTGAAGGAAAGATGTATTTGCTCAGGATTAATGATTCTTCAGGCAGTGTGACCCCAGCTGCTAACAATCTAGGAAGGAAATCAAGGAAGAAAAGAAAACCAAGAAAAATGTGACAGTTTGGGCAGCAAAGCAGAATACCTTTAACATTATTGGAGAAAGAAACAGAGGGAAGAAAGTCACTGCTGCATTGCATTATGTTAGAGGTCCCTGGTGGCAAAGACCTTGGAAAGGTACCATATGAAAAACTGTGAGGTGAGAAGAAATTTCATTCTTACTCTTTCATAAACAGAGCTACTTTTTGCAGGGAATGACATTATGTCCCCTGTGAAGAGGAAGGTTTGGCAACATGTGAGGGGCAACATTGGCAAATTTGGCAACATTTGTTTGAATTGTCATCAAACAAATGAGTGATGCAAAACGGAAGAATGTTATTAGTGTTCCAGTAAGAAGTATGCCCACATTTTCAACATTTCCCCCAAGTCATCCACTGTTTCTTGCCGGAGGGAAAAAAGAAGGAACATTGTGTCTCTACCTCTGAAGCTACTTACCCTCACTGGGGAATGTCTCTCTCTTTTTCAATCTTTCCAACCACAAATTCTTTATTGAGTGACTCCAGAAAAACCAAACCAATACAAAGTATACCAGAAGGGCAGCAGCATCTTTTGCATGTAAGTCTAATGCATACTACTGCAAAAACATCCCCCCACACCACCACACACGCACCAAATAAGTACATTTGACATAGAAACAGAGACTATAAACATGAATTTCTTGGAAAAAAAAAGAACAAGATCTCATTTTCTTCCTTTGTTGTGATACCACGATGCTACATGCTGCCAGATCCTTCTCTTAAATTGCTCTCTAACAGCTAGATGCCCTCCACAAAGCTGTCACCAGAGAAGAATAGCAAACACCAAGGTTGTTTTCGTTTGTTTAAGCTCCTGCTGTGCTACTTGTCTCTAGTATCAAAGCATTCCTTTTTCAGAACAAATTTCTTTTAACATATTGTTCTCCCTTTCTAAGTTTCTGCTTGGTTCACATAACAAAATCACCACCGAAAACTCACTGATTTATTGAAAACAGTTACATTTGCAAAAAAATAAAATCTGCTTAGATATAGATTCTCACACATTTAATTAGAAAGCAAGAGCTGATATATTGGCAACATATGATCCAAAATCATTATTATTAGCTTTTCTGGACTTTGCTACCATGATCTGATATTGTGATCTATTTCTGTTGCTTCCATAGCACAATTAGAACTTTAAACCTTCCGTTTCTGAACTTTGAAACAAGTTCTTTTTACCACCTACTTCTACACAGATTAGTGTAAAGGAGGACAAGCCTTTGAACATATTTTAAGTTCTGCAAATATAGATATGTATATTTACAGATATGTATATATAAGCAGTAGTGTCAGTATAAAAAAATTAGACAATGTCTGGTAAAACTTCACTGTCAGAGTCAGTGATATCGCTAGCATAAAGCCCTGTAGACCTTGTGGTATTTTTGACTCTCAGTTTATGAAATACCAATAAATATTCAACACAAGAGAGTATACTAAAGTTACTAACAAAAAGTGAGATCAACATTGTTTAAAAATACAGAAAGATTAAGTAATTACTTAATAAGTACTTAATTGCTATATTATGTTCATTAATATACGCTATGGAATACCAGATACATTAATTAAAAAAATGGAGCCAGAAAGGAGATACACCCCAGAAAGGAAGCCTCACCCTACTCACAGTTTATTTTTCATCTCATAAATGGTGTTTACAAAGCAGTACTATTTTTTAAAACTCTAGTGAGAGCACACTGCTTGATTCAGTCAATAGTGTCCTTCCTCCCAGAAGCTTCAGGGCAATATATGCCATTGTGTGCTCCTAGCCTTATCATTAGTCTTCCTTTTTTTCGATCACATCTTGCCTACCTTACTTGTGACCGGCTCATCAAGTCAACATGATGAAAATGGATGTTATTAGACCTTCATTTTCACACTGAAATCCCGGAAGAGGGGCTATCCTGCTTACAGCTCTAATTGCTTTAACAGCAGATCTTTCAGCCTGTGTTCTTGTGGGTTTGATTCTGCAGCGCTTACTCAGCCTGAGCAGTGCTGTTCTGAGTAGTCTCATTGATACCCAGGAGTCTTCTCTCACGATTAAGCACTGCTCAGCAGGAGTAAGGGTTGTAGAACTGAGCAGTGTGAGGTTATTTCAAAAGGGCAACTAGGGCACAGATTGGAGTGAATACAAACTTTGCTTATCTCATGTTTGCCTTCCATGCACAGCTCCCCCCTCTTTCCGCCCCCCCTTACCCTTCAGCTCCCAAGTCTCTCAAGCACATAATAAACAGCATTCTAGTGAGTTGGAAACGGCCAATTCAGCTGATGCTGTAGCTGTAGTTCGCTTTTAAGCCAATGCATGTTATTCAGGATATTTCCATAGAATGAAAAAAAAAACCCAGCTTAAAGTGGCCACAAGGGTTCTGGTTTGCTCTCTTAAAATACTTTTCTTGAGGTAGTCTCCTTTAAAGATGTTAATTTAAACAAATAAATGAAAGTAACTTATAAAGAATGCAAATAATATTGTCACATTTTTATATATATATCATTTGGTTTTCAGAAGGATTTAAGTCAGTTAGTCTAGTTCCCCTTCAAAGTCTAGTAGAACGAAGTATCTAATTCTAGTAGCACCAAGCACCTAAAGGAACCTATTCACATATGTTTGACAGAAAGATAAAATTCGTCCTCTCTCATGAATGTTTAAGGCCATTATATAAACCAGAATATTGCTGATAATGGTTCCTCCAATAAACAAAATATTTCTAGTAGGAAACATAATCTGTAATAGAAGCAGATAAAGGTGAGAAAGCAGCACAATACAACCCATAGTCAAATACCAACTGCAACACAGCAGTATTAGTGGATTGTTTTTCTGGTCACGGGAAAATAAAGGTATTTCAGTGTACAAAGATTACTTCCCTAGCAGAACTGTACAGCTTCCCCTCTCACCACAAGCTCACTTACCTCCACAGAGTACGCCCTGTCAGCTTCGTACACTTAGGGATTCACAAATCCAAATCCTGATGTCACAGATTTTTTCCCCAAGTGCAACATTAAGAACATCTCAACCTCAAGATAAAGAACTGAATGAGAGAAACACTGTTTTATTAGGTGGATAATTAACCCAAACCATATTTCACATGAAGTACATGATTTTCAGGTGAATTTCAAGTTCGTTAGCTAAAATCAAATTCTAAAAATACAGTGAATAGTTTGTTGGGTTTTTTTATAATTAGAAAATCTTTACACTTACATAGAAGACAAAATAAAATAATTCATCTGACAGAGTTTACAACACAGCATTGCAATATTACAGAAAATAACAACATATAGTAAATAGTCTACTCATAGACATATACAGTCATAAGCTCATTTTACTTCGGCATTGTTTTGAAAAAAACACAAGTAAAAATGTCTAAGCTAATGCCTACTGAAATCAATGATAAGATGCAGTGGATATTGTGAAGATACGTTATATATTGGCATATATAAGGTATACCAATTATTATTATTATCTAGCTCTCTGAAAATTCTTAGGTATATGTTTCCTTCTTCAAGCTCAGATCAGAGAATAACTGTCTAATAACATCTGGAGCCTAATTCTTTGCCCCAAAATGTCATAACTCAAGCTTCTCAACAGGTGTTTGGTTCAGTTTCTGAAATTCCCCGAGAGATCAAGAACTGCCAGTGTTTTCTAAACTTGCACAGGGCAACCTATAAAGACCACTAGTGTAGCTGAACGAGGTTTTCTTTCTACATTTTTTTTTTTTTCAGATACAGATACCTGAGGCAGTCATATCTCAATCAAGGAAAGGTTTCTTGTTGTCCATGCCTATTTTCGTGTTCATAACATTCTGGTCTACTCACATTTGTTCCTTGAATTATTCCACTTAGTAACAATTATGTTTGTTACAGTTTGGTTTTTTTGTTTTGTTTTCATGTTCTTCCTTCTGACATTATGGGCTTTAAAAAGTTGCAAGGCTTTAGCAGAATCACACTTCTTTATCATATTTCTATAGGGCTTCCTTGATTAATTTTGCAAGATCTTGTGTGCCTTTTGATACTGTAAAGCCTCTCTTTTCCAAAATCTTTTTTTTTGTTTGTTTGTTTTTTTTAATATTTTGAGATCTCTCAATTTAAGTTTGTCCTACATGGTTGAAGCTTTTAGGATGTTTCTGTAATTAGTCAATTAAATGGCAATCATTCATCTATTCTCCAGCAATCTCAACTTTGTTCAACACTAGAACGTGAAACAAATGCAACTTTTGTTTAGTTTTCTTATTTGATTTATAATCGGAAATCAGGTAGTACATTTCTAATTAGGTTCTCAGCAATTCTTGTGACCATTTATTTCACATAACAAGTCAGCCAGATTTATCTTTCATAGTAAGACAGTAAGTCTTCATAGTATTGGATATTCAACATAGATACATTTAGACTGAAATTTGCATCAATGTCTAGCTTTTAGCTTCCCACTGGAAGAAATGGAAGTTTGATCATGGGCACCCAATTTTTTGTGAATGTTGAAGCTAATACCTGAAATGTTTCATCTGTTTCTTTAATATAATCTTGCAAGTACAATTTATGGCTTTGTTCACTATCTACTAAGTATATTAATTAATCAGCATTTTTTGAATCTAACACTTTGTGGGGTTTGTTGCTTAGCAACAGAACTTCCTTCAACAAGGGGCTATATCTAGAGTCCTTTAACCAGCTTTCATCTTCCATGGCATTTTTAAATGCAGTTAATTGCTTACTTTTAGCAAACAATGCTTTTCTAATTTAAAAGGATATATTCCTTATTTATTTTTTTACTTCCATTTTAAAAAAATAAAATGATACTTAGGAATTACTATAGCTGCACTAATATATTATACATGGTAAATACGTACAATAAAATCCAAACACCAGTAATCACATCAGCCAAATGTTGGCATTTCCTTTCATTGCTGTGATAAACACACTCTCAGTCTTTCAAAAATCCCTATAAAATCTGTATTAATTTCCTCCATATCTGGACACAAACAATAGAGTAGTAAATTATACTTTAGTGTAAACTAAATTCCAAAATTGAGAACAGGACTTTTGTCATTTACAGACATTTTAAGTTCTAATTGTTATTAGAATATATGTTTATCAGCCCATGAACTCTTCTGTGGCACAAATAACAGCTCAATTTGGTGCATCAAGGGTTCAGTTTTTAATTCCATTCTTATGCATTACATTACTAGAGTTAATATTAGTTTCTCTGTTTTATAAGTCTCATCAGCTTAAAGCTAAATTTATCCCCACTCATCCAGGCAATAATTACAAAAGGTACCTTTTAAGTTTTTCTCCTTTGCAAGGAGTGTACATATTTAACAAACCTTTGGTCCATTCTTGGAAATGTTGCATATCCACTTTAGGTCTGCATCAGATGTTCAGGACTGGAATTATGCCTATGTCAATTGAGGAGCAGTTATAAAGTCAATTACGTTAGCTCTTTACAGTAAGGTAAACAGGCCATATAGTAGATGTGAATAAAAACAAGAAAATGAAATTTACTCATTTAGCTTAGGCAGTATAGTCTTAGCATTTTTTAACACTTGTTTCATAACACTAAATGCGTCAGTTTACCCACTTTTGTATATACATACCACCATAGAAAGGATTTGTCTGGAAAGAAAATTTAGAATTCATAATGAGGTCATTGGGCTTCTATGCTAATGAAGTCAGCCTTTGACAGGTACTAAATAAACAAATATATTGTATGTGTACATTTATGAATTTTATTTTTATTAGTTTTTCAGTATGACTAGGATTTCACAGTGGTGAAAGCTGTGTTCGCTGATATACACATTCCACTACTGTTCTTTGGCTTACAGTATGTAGCTATTTGTATAATGATGCAATCTTTTCCTTTCTCTTTTCACATTATTTGAAATAATTCGATAAGCACAATCATTCACATCTGAGGAGTGCCTCCTTATAAAAAAAAAAAAAAGGAATATTGAGGGATATGACTGTTTCCCGGAAAGTATCCCATCTAATAGGCATTCTCTTAAAATCTGTGTGAGACTTTAAAGGATAATCTAAAGTTGATAGGGTCTTTTCTTCTTTTCTAGAACTGTGCATGCTTGATATATGCTGCATAATGTACTTACACCAGCACTATCCAAAAGTTTGGATTACAGTTATTTTTACAGACAACTTTTGAGAAGGCTTTAATTTGTTTTGTTTTGTTTTGTTTTCCCTTTGGAGTGGCTGAATTCTGTTCTTATTTTTGATACAGATGAAAAGATAGAACATGGAAAGAACAAAGTTACATTGAAATGAAATATGACTCAAAAAATCCTTTGTAATTTTTTTTTTCAGTATTGCTCCTCCTTCAGATGCTCAGTGTGTCTATTCTTCATACTTTGGCTTCAGTCAGAATATTGTGAAAGATTGAAAGAACAAAAGATAAGTCATAATGTTTTTTCCCTTTTTCTCTTGAACAAGCTTGTTCCTCTCAGCTGTTCAGCTAATGTCACAGGGAAAAGTCCTGAGGCCTAACACTCAGGTACATGACATCAATATAGAAAAAAATTCTTGCTAAACCAATGTATTGAATGGAGATGATAAAGAATAATGTATCTATCTGCAGTTTTTTCCATGTTGTTCTGTAGAATAACTGCACAGAAGAAAGGAGTTGTGAATGTAGTTTTGTTTTGCATTTCTTTTTTTGACACAACAGCTGAAAGTGTTGTATCATTTTTAAAATAACTCATTTTGCATGGTAACACCATCAGTGCATAAAGTTTCTTAAAATGTTCATAGGGGATAAATAAATTTGTGTTAAATAATACATTAAAAAAAAAAAAAAGCCCAAATATTTAAAGTTTCTGATCGCTTCAATGTAATGATCTGTTGAAAAACTATTTTGCAAGCAGAAAAAAAAAAGAAAAAGAAAGTTCTCATTCAGTTTTCATGACTGGGCATGTATAACTCAAAATTTTGATTGTATGAATATAGAAAGGCAATCAATTATCCTGCATTAGATAATTGGAGTAGACTAAACCTGTAGAAATAACAATGTCAAAAAGACTTTATAACTGGATGCCGTGGTTCCAGCTGGGATGGAGTTGACTTTCTTACTAGTAGATGGTAAAGTGTTGTGGTTTGGGCTTGGGATAGGAATAATGTTGATAGCACAGTAATGATTTTGGTTGTTGCTAAACAGTCAACACCTTTTCTGCTCCTCACACCATCCCACTACTGAGCAGACTAGGAGTGCACAAAAAGCTAGTAGGCGACCCAGCTGGGACAGCTGACCCCAACTGACCAAAGGAATATTCCATGCCATATGACATCATGCTCAGTATATAAAGTTGAGGGAAGAAGAAGGAAGGGAGGGACATTCCAAGTGCTGACATTTGTTTTCCCAAGTAACCGCTATGTGTGGTGGAGCCCTGCTTTCCTGGAGATGGACAAACACTTGCCTGCTGATGGGAAGTAGTGAATGAATTCCTTGTTTTGCTTTGCTTGCTTGTGCAGCTTTTTCTTTACTTATTAAACTGTCTTTATCTCAACACATGAGTTTTCTCACTTTTGCTCTTCTGATTCTCTTCCCCATCCCGCCATGTGGAGACTGAGCAAGTGGCTGCCTCATCCTAGTTGCTGGTTGAGGATAGACAATGATCACTGGACTAGAGCGTCATAAACATTGAGGTCTCTGCCACCTCTAAAGTAAATGTTATGAGCCTCCTACTGCTGACACAGTGGCTTTCTACATCATTCTATAGACATGCTAGCTGCAGTCTGGGAACTGGCTAGAATCTGTCTGCCTTGAGACTCAGAGAGAAAAGCCTGCATCTTCCTGTAAAGTGACATCTAGATTTTACTAAAGAAATGCCATCATTCAGAAAGAATTAGCAGAATATTGAGAAAAAGAATTTTCAAGGGTTAATCATGAAGGTATCTAGGACAAGTTTTGCTGATTTGCCCTTAGGAAATGAAAATACTAATTTATATACCGCCAAAATGTGGCTGAGTGTTTTACAAGATAAATATTAACAAAATTTATCCTCATCATTGTACAATGTGTTAATTTTTTCCAATTTTGAAACATACTGAACTCTAAGTTTCTTCAGTTGAAGCTATGGGAGTCTTTTAATGGTCAACACCATTTGAAATATATCAATGTATTAATAGACACAAACTTAAATTTCAAGTCTAAGGTTATTTTTAAAGGACTGCTGTTTGCTATGAGAAAGTCTACTCAACTGACCGACCTTAGACTTCTGGTACAGTTTCAGCAGCACTGGTATATCAAAGATATCCAAAGAGGGCTGAAAATGACACATGAAATGTCCATGCATATAGACAACAGTCAGGACACCACCAGGCATTTCACATGACAATAGATGTCCATGTGAAAGCAACTGAATCAAGTCCTCTATACTGATTGTTGATCCATTGACCACAGTAGGAGTTAAGAAATGTTACCCAAAACTGCCTGTCATCTGGAGCTGAATCCCTCTCCTGAAGCATCTGGAGCCACAGAGTTGATGTGACACATTTCAGCTGGTTTCCTGCTGTGTCTCCAGAAAAGTATCTCTCAAAGTTCTCCTTCTAGCCCTCTGTGAACATTTTGGACAGACCAGCAGATTTGATGTGGCACCTAACACTTATGTTTAGGCAACAGAAGTCCACCATGGTTAGACGGTTAAGAGTAAAGAGAACAAAGAGTACAGGAAAGAGAGATTTTAGATTGATAGAGTGACTCACTCCATGACTCCTTTCATAATGGTAAATCATCCCACCTATGCTAGACATTCGTGTTTCATCAGTGACTACAGACATCCTCTCTTTAGGAGGTCAGAGTTAGATATGATTAATCCAGGTACAGGCTGATTTCTGAGCACCTTTCATCCATTCCATTGATGGCTAAGTGGACAGACCCTTTTGGAAAGTTCATGACACTCGTCTTCTGCAATCATCGGTTCAC
Organism: Tringa tobata; assembly: GCA_033628505.1. NCBI lineage: Eukaryota > Metazoa > Chordata > Aves > Charadriiformes > Scolopacidae > Tringa > Tringa tobata. The sequence continues at coordinate 15,011 of JAHREE010102429.1, read as the reverse complement.
TTTTGTCAATTGCCAAATATCCGGCAATTAGCTGTTTGACTAAATTTTTAATAGTTTTAGTCAGAATGAACACACTGTCCTAAAAAAAAAGGAGACCTCAAAAGCAAATTTAGGTTCACAGAAAAAAAGTGTAAGGTGTAAAAGCAGTAGCAAATGCAATGAATCTTCTAAAGTGATATTTCAAGTAATTCTGGTATTCGTGGAAGCCAGAAGCTTAGAAAAAGCTGCCTGTAACCAGAAGCTACCATATTTTTTCTTGTTTTCAAATCTTTATTTCAGTCTCTAGTAAGTTCTGAATTATTGATTTGCATGTTCAAAAAATTCACCCTAAAGTGAAAAAATGAAGAAAAGAGAAATTTGAATTGTAAATATTTCTATTAAAGTAATTGTTTAGAAAAATTAATAATAACAAAAAAGCACCAAAACCCACAGATATTTGGCATATAGGTAAATCATGCATACTATACAAGATAATAGCTTTTAATCTCAATAGCTTCTTGAACACTGAAGAATGAAATGAATACAGAAATATCAGGTTTTGTGATATTATTTGTGTGAGACTTTAACACTGTTCCTCTGAAATGTATGGAGAAGAGTTGTAAAGTACTCTCTTGGTTTTGCCTTATTGACTGCTAACTGCTTACAGAAATCTCTTTTTTTTCTCATACTTCCCTGAAACATTATTCTTTAAACTTAAACTTATTTGTGTATGTGCTGGATATCAAACCTGAATGACTGGTACTTGTCCACTATGCTGTATTGCTGAAAAACAGTTTGATCAAATACACTTTGATTTTATCTTTTTATTCCTTTTTCCTTCTGTGGTGCTTCAAAACACAAAAATTATCTCTCTTTCAGATAGATACACAGATAGAAAAAGTCTACCCACACCATATAGATACTCTAAGTTACCTTCTTTCACCTTTTATTTATTGAGTGATTACATGGGTAATGTTTTTAATTTAAATATTTTTTATTAAAGAAAAAATCTGATGAAAGACATACCCCAGGATGCTTCCTCTGGCCCCAGAAGTCTGTGGAGCATAAACCACTGTAAGCTCTAAGAAAATGTTTGTCATAGTCTTATAGCGGGTTTTCTGGGATTCTCCAATTCTTCTCTGCATGTCAGACACCAGACAGGTCTTTCTCTAGTCTAATGCAATTTTAAAAACATAACAGAATGACCCAATGTTATAATGCAGATCTTTTCTAGAAATTTGCTCAGTTCTAAGGCAGGGAAGAGATTCTGAAATCCACAGCAATACCAGGATGTTCTGGTTTACACAGTAAACTGTTAAAAAAACAAAGGCTTTAGAACATGTTTTAGACTTTACATGTTACTTTACCTTAAACATGTCACCAGATAAAATGAGACAAGTACAGTTTATGATGATAGCCAGTGTTTCTTGTCTATGTTTTAGTTGATATGACTGTAGAAGGACATTTCCTGTGCTTTTCTCTCACATTCAAATTTTTTCTTCTTTCCTTTCATTAAGAGGGAAATTCATGTAACAAGGTATCTGTGCACTAGAGAAACTAAAGTGTAACAAAAATGGTCTTTCCTCAAAAGAATGCCAAGGCATAATTTATAACTCATCCAAGACATAAATAAATGTACAAAACTTTAAATGAAATTATTTTTGATGACAAAGTGATACAGGTAATCTTGTGACATTTTCTTTGCTAAAGCCAAGAAAGCATCCAATATGTAAATAATGACCATAACTATATTTCATCTCCCATTTTCTAAAATAAATAAATAAATAAATTGAAAGGGGAAAATTCAACACCTTGAGGTAGGCTGATTGGATGATGAATTGATAGAGGAACATTTAAAACTATTATTACACAAGTTGGCAAATTTACTACATCTTTTTGCTGTTGTTGTTCATTAAAAAAGGCTGTTCAGAAATGAGGTAGCATTCATAGAACTGTGAAGACTAATAAAAGTATGGATATAGGCAAACACAGGCATAAAAACTGGAACTTGACCATTCATTTATTAACTGCTTATAGTACTATTCATATGATATTAGAAGAAACTTCAGTGGCTCTTCAGGGTTTTCCATTGGTCGTTTCATCCATTCATAGCAATCTAAAGGACCAAATCAATCTCTAATGGAAAGTCTAAAAGGGTTTGAGACTTCAAAAATATTTTAGGTTTGTCAAGATGCCACAAATAACTTTTTCATCCAGTCAGGCCTAATCTCTGAGTGATCTGCAAAGAACTGCTTTAACTGCTCCCTTCATCCTAGAATTGGGAATATTGAAGCTATTCATCTGATACAGGATGTGATACTTAGAAAGACTTTATTGTGACCTATACGTTCAGACAGATAAAACTAAAATACAAAGATTTTACAGATTATTTTCGGAGTGATATTAGAAGTGAACCTTCTGGCCTTTCTTTTACTCCAATTAGATGCCTTTCTTTGCATTCATCCCTTTTCTGCCTGAAGTAGTAGACGTCACTATGAACTCTTGCTTCTGAAAAAATAATAAAAGTTTGGCTAGACCACCTCTTATTGACACTAAACAAAAAATAATAATGAAAAAGAGTTAAAAGATCTTTCTGTCTTTCTGTTTATCGCTATTATAACTAAAATGACTAGAAACTGGCATTCCCAAAAGAACTGCCAATTATTTTTTTTTAATATTCTTATTATGAGTACTTATCTTTGTTTAGAAGTTAAGCATCATTTAATTTTCTCTTAAATATATATTTTTAGCAGATTTTCCATCGTCTGAGTGTATTAGTGTAGTAAGGTAATGGATTTCCAACAATGAAAGAGACAGTCGTACAAGTGAAGCCTAAATTCTCCTAGTTTCCTATGATGCCATGAGTTAAGAAGTGTTACTTTTGGCCTTCAGATTCCAGTTTATTACTATGTTGCTTGGAGTAATTTTTTTAGATATGACTGTTTCTCCTTCTAATAGTATGTAGTTATTTTACATATTTCTCAAACTCTTTTGAAAGTGATGCAGTTTTCTATACTGAAGCATTTTTAGACTTAATGTGTAGGTTTATCTTTTTTTATTCAGAAGTATGAATTCCTTTTAATTTCTGCAAATCACTGACTTGTCTTCCCATGAAAGAATTGCATGAATATTTTATAAAGCAATCTATTTTTCTTAATTTGTTATTTCAAGATGTTTATAGGTGTTCTCATTTCTTCATACAAAAAAAAAAAAAAAAACACAACAAAACAAAACCAGAACATCAGGCAATTTCCCCCTGTATTTTATAGTGGGAGTCTGATTTGCAGTATATCTGGTGCTTTCAGTAATATAATGTTGCACAAACGTGATTGTGCCCGTCTGCCTCTATAAAGTGTGCTGGGAATACCAAGGAAAACAACCTTCCAAAAACTACTCATAATACATATCTGGGAAAATATAGTCTTAAAAAGCCCTCACTTCTGTGGTTTTCCAAACTGAAGTGAAATCATATATTCTCTGGATATCTGTTCTTGAAGAAGGTTGACTTTTCAGTGACAACTTGATGTTGAGTCAACATCTGGAACATGTTTAGCTATGTGCATGAGGGTTATTTGACAAAATGCATAGGTTTGATATGAATAATTTATTTTCTGTCTGCTGCCTATGAGTCAGAACTACCTGCAGACTGGATGCTTCAACCTTTTCAACTGGTAATGAGGGTCCTTCATGGAAGGATAGATGATCAGTTCTTTGTTACTCTGTATCACCAGAGCAGTATAGAAACATTTGTGAATCAGGCTCAATTTTCAGTGTCTGCACAAGAAGTTAAGAAAACACAGGTCATGGGTAAAATCCCAACCTATAATTCTGTAGTCATGTGATACGGTATTGCTATATGTAACAGTAACATTGCCTGTCTAGTAACATGCCATAAGCTCTTTACGAAACTTGTAAGGCCTCAGGACTACTTGTCAGGCCTACTCTGTCTGAACTTGTCTTGATTAAGAATCATTTTCAATCAAAATAATTAATTACAGAGAGAGAAGGAACCCATATGCAGAAACAATTTCATCAAGAATAATAATGCATTTAAAATTGTTATACACAAACTCCTTAGCCTCTACCCCTTTTCAGGGATCATCCTTCCTCTGCCTTCAAGTACTCACCCAGAAGGGCACAGGTTTTCTTCAAGACCTGATATCACAATCTGGCTATGTACATGTCTTGGTTAGCATTGGTCATTTTAAGTGATACCAGAATGCTATCTTCAGTATCTTCTGCTTACATGTTGTCACAAAACCATTTTAGATGTTGTAGATACTGAAATGGAGTGTATTCTTCAACTTCATCATCCACTTCAAAGGGGCAGGGGTCATCATAAATCCTGAGTCGTTATCCATTAAACTCGTGTAGATGTCTTTGACACCCTATAGTCTCAGAGGACATTCAAATTGAGTCTTATCTCCATGGACTATAGCAGGAGCTGAAACACTTCTGTAGATACCTAGAGGAAGATTTCAATATATTATATGTTAATTATAATTAATCTAAAGTTGCATCCCATCATTACAGAAAAAATAATAAAGGCGTACAGAATGTGCTTTAGAGTGGGGATATGCTTGAAAAAAAATATATATCTTCAATTTAGAGGCAGGGAACCTCAAATCAAATCCACCTTCTGAAGCAGACTGCAGCAAAGCCTGAATCTATGTTTCCTATTTCTTAGAAACCATTTTTTTAAGCACTTGCCTAACTAGTTAAAGTGGGACATTTTCCTTTTTATTAAGCTTTTTATTAAGCTCCAGGCCCTTTTTATTAAGGGCCTGGAGAATAAATCATACGAGGGGAGGCTGAGGGAGCTGGGACTGTTTAGTATGAGGAAGAGGAGGCTTAGGGGAGACCTCATCACTCTCTACAACTACTTGAAAGGACACTGTAGAGAGGTTGGTGCTGGTCTCTTCTCACAGGTAATTAATGATAGAACGAGAGGAAATGGCTTCAAGCTGCAACAGGGTAGGTTTAGACTGAACATTAGGAAGGAGTTCTTCACGGAAAGGGTGGTCGGGCATTGGAATAGGCTGCCCAGGGAGGTGGTTGAGTCACCATCCCTGGATGTGTTTAAGAGACGATTAGATGTGGTGCTGAGGGATATGGTGTAGGGGAGGACTTTGTAGAGTAGGGTAGATGGTTGGACTCGATGATCCCAAGGGTCTCTTCCAACCTAGATGATTCTATGATTCTATGATTCTAAGCTGAACCAATTAGTCAAATTCAGCATGGATTTTTCAGTGAATCTAGCTTTACACAAACTGATTTGGGAGCATTTATTTCATCAAACAGACTATGTGTTAAAATAGAAGCACAGATAACTAACTTTTCCTGTCCTAATTAAAATAACTGCACCAGAGTTCCGTTTTAGGATTTGTTCTCTAAGTGCTATTCTGTGAAATACTGAAATACTTTAGCTCTCTCAGTGATTATATTTACACTGTATCAGTTGTCATCTTATTTTTCAAATCACATTCCACTTGCCACATCTTTAACCCTTAGCATTGTTACAGAGCATGCTGCATTAGGTTTGGAATGGATCTTGAGAAACCTACTTGCAGAAATAGTCTTTATAGTCTTTTTCTTTTTTCTTTCTTTTTTTTTTTCCTCTTCATTTATTTTAAAAGGTAAGGATTAATGATGCTTAGGAATTAATACTTTCTATTTCATTATGCCAGAGGGTTTATGTAGAGAAGAAAACAAGTGCCATACGTACAATCTGTAACATCTGACATGTTGCATCAAACTCATTCACATTACTTGCCATATCATATGCCAAATAGGGCCGGGATTTTTCTTGATAGCCAGCTTAATTGCTTATCACTCAGCAAAGTCAATTGAGCCACAATTTAATCTTTTAATTATCACTTAGGCACACCATCCTGACACAAAGTACTCACAATACATACCTAACTAATCACATTGCATACAAAGGTAGTAATTCATAGTTTTGCCACGTATTTCATTACTGTGTATTTGCCAAGATATTCGTTGTTATTCGGGTGTTGTCACCTGTCACTCAGTGAAAACGCTTGGCTGGCATTGTACAGCATCATTGATCTTACCTAGTGTGAAGGAGGTGACATAGCTTACAGCTTCTTCAATCATTTCCTGAATGCAAAAACTTTACCAAGTTGCTTTAGATGTCTATGACACCAGGCTATAGCTGATAATTCTCTTTTGGAAAACAAGGACTTAATTGCTACCAGACATTAACAAGAAAAGAAGGAAGGATTTTCCTATTATAATAGCATACCTGGGATTTTCCAAGGATGAAAAATTAAGAACACTTTAAAAGAGGAAGGGATATTCCAAAACAAGGTACCTTTCTGAAGAATATGTTAGTGCTAATAATTATTAATCTTAAATAATCTTAAATATTAATCTTAATAAAGGTTGTAGAACTGAACTTAGTCTTAAGGAATAACAGGAAAACCTTTTATTGAAATAAGAACTAGCTCGAGTTCTGCTTTTATCCAGAAAAATGAAATTTTAAATGTTTTAGATCTATCAAGAATATAGTCTAAGCAGTACAAATATTTGAAAAACTTCACCAAGTTCTCACACCTTGATCTAGGGAATTCAGTGTTTTGGGGATCCAAATGGTTTTGTCTAGGCATGGGTAGACGAGTTTCAAAACATTGCACTACATATTTTTTAAAACTGATTTGCTTTATCTTAAGCTCAAAATCTGTCACACTTTTATATTTTATAGTACATATGCATTTGTTTTATAGCAACTTTTCTATAACAATATGAAGTCAAGAAAACCTTTTTTCAAAATAATTTTGAAAACAACTCAGTTGAAACACGAGTAGGAATATAAAAGTTTGATTTTCAAATATTATTATTAAAATGTTGAAGACAGTTGATTTGATGACCTTCACCACTGATGCTATGATTTTTAATGTGTTCATTCGATATTTTAAATACAAAAAAAAAAAATTTTGTTTTATAAAAAATAGATAAAACAGTTTTTGATGTAAAAAACCCTATAAATGAAAGAAAGAAAAGGTATACAATAATGAATAAAAGTCAAGATCAGAAATTTATTGAAGAGTAATAAGATATGAAAGAGACGATGTAAAATTTAAGGTAATAGAAAGGCAACTATATATTTGTATGTAATACATTAACTATTTATATACATATTTACATGTATATATATAGATTATATGTATGTTTATTGCACATATTAATCAACATATGTATATAGACACACACATGTAGAGAAATTTATATTGCAATCTGGTTTTCCATTTGTGTTTTCGAACTTTAAAAATAAAAGGAAACAAAGTAGTCTCTTACATTAATAACATAAATGAAAAGTCAGTATTGAAGGAGAAAAGCTGTTTGTTTTTTTTTCATAAACTTCACTGTTTGGTAGATAGGAAAAATATTGATATAAAATAGACTAATACCAAGGACAATGATGATATTATTTATATCTTAGCAGTATCTGAGAGACATTTGAACAGCAGATTCTAACAGTATTTCCAAACCCACCAGTTTCTGTAGCTTACCTAAAAGGTTTCTGAAAATGCTGGCTGAGGAGCACAATGACTCATTAACACCGATTTTCAGTTAGTATTACAACACTGGGAAAATCATAGAATGGGAACAAAGCTAATGTTGGATTAACACTTCAAAAAAGAAACAGGCTAACCTGTGTCTGCCAATAAGATATCAGCCCTGGCCAAAACAATACACTATATTATATTATTTAATTAGTAAAGAATTAAAGTAATATAATTTATTCCACTGAATATTGCCAACTAATTTTTTATCTTTCTTTGGTAAGGCTACAAATGTGGTATTCAAAATTTCATACATTTTAGATTCTGTGAGGAATCTCAGTCATTGCCAAGCAGATATTATCACTATGATCTTATCACCATGTGATGTGTTAAATGAATTAAGAACTAGCCAGTCCATAGACCTTGGCTTGATGCTGTTTGGCACTGATCATCAGAGGGAAATGGAGGAAGGCTGGGATGTGTGACTGTCTCAGAAAGTTCTGTTCATTCTCTAACATGAAAAGTGTTCTGACATGCTGGAGAGTTGGTCTACACATATGAGCAATCAAGGAATCGCCATACATTAACAGACCCAGAGTGCTCTGATTTTATCAAAGAAGAAAAATATGGAGAGAACTAACCAAAAGATTTTGTTTTGTTTTGTTTTATTTGCTAGAGGAATATTCTCATTCAGACAGTAAGTCATTCTTGAAGGTCCTGTTTACTAAGTTATAGTATCATACCGCTAATCATGGAAAGTATAGAATCAATAGCAACTACTGTTATTATACACATAATGCAATTGGGCATAAAAATGTTAATTCAGAAAATATAAAAGGTTTAAATGTCTACAGCACAATTTCACATTTGCTGTTCATTCAGTTACAAAGGACAAAATGCAGAGAAGAGAATAAGAATTAATTTCTAACATAACCAGGAAAGGGAGAGAGAATATTTTGAGGAGATGTCATGAAAGATGAGATCCAGAATTTGTGAAACAGATTGTCAAAGAATTCCAGCTTCTCCTGTGAAGAAGTGGCCATAAGCCTAAGGAGCCATTTAAACTAGTTTTATGTGTTCTTTGAGTTGTGCCTGTGGGGCAGAACGGCCACAGGAGATGTAGCAACTGTATGGCTGGATTTGGCCCTACGGAATTGAGAGTTCTTTATTATAGCAATTATCAGACACCTGAGCAGTGACAAAGGCTACCTCAATGTGTGCCTACTTATTACTGATATTTCCCTTTCAAATGACCGTATGTAAGTATCTTTTATCCGTGTTATATCCTACAGAAATCACAAAGTTTATTGACTCCTCATTGAATGCCAGGTCAATGCATGTCAGAATGGCAGGTTAGTTGCATATATCTTTTAATAATGCACAGAAGGATCTTGCCATTATTAAGTAAAGACAGCATTTAAGCCAATGTAAACAACTCTGTACAAAGTCTAACAAAGTAAAACTACTTAAAATGCATCTGCTTGAAGGAAATGATCAGTAATGAAGACCTAGATAATTTTAGATGCCACTTTTCAAGATATACTATTATTACAGTACTATATTCTCTCTCAAAACGTTTATGCAAGGAAAGCTATGTGCTTTCCATTAACTCTTTCACTATGTTTAAACTCATTCCTTTTTATATAACCCACAGAATGATTGATTGCTAAGGGGCAAGGAGTATATTTTCAATATATGATTGTCAAAATATCCAAAGAAACATCTGGTTTTCCTTCAATGAAGCATCTATGTGCTGGGATTTGCTCTCCAAATCATGAGGTTGTTTAAAGTCTAATATCAATCAGTGTATTTCATAAAATACATGTATTTCATTCAGCTACAGCTCTTGGGCTAAGCAAAAAGCAATAAAAATTCTTTATTAAAATTGTATTTCAAGTTCATCTGTAAATTCTAGCTACTCAAAAAGTGAAAACAGCTTTATGTAAATAAATCATCAAATGTCTTCTCTGATGTTTTTATACTAATCAGAAAATAAAGTTACAAATATACAAAGAAGGCAATAACTGCAGAATCAAAATACAATCAAACCAGACATAAACATCTACCATATTCCAAGTACTTCCAAAACCTAGTAAGAGAAGAACATGATAAATTCCTGAGAAGCTTAAACCACATATCCTTATCCATATAATCCAAAGTTACAGACATTTCCAAAAGAACTCAAGCCCTCTCCTTATGCCAACAGACCTCTGAAATTGAAACCTCTTTTTGTAGGGCAGTTCTTGCCCACAGATAGTCTTAGCTTCTCCCTCCTATTACACTTCAAAATGTGTATGTAAATTATTTGTCTCCTCTGAGTTTTGAGAAAAAAGTTAGAGATATACATATCACTAAATAGATGAAATATAAATTTTCTCAAATACAGTCAATATCTCATATGAAATAAAGTTGCTTCAATAGGATAATACTCATCTACACCAGGCAAAGGCCCAGCTCAGAGCCCTGGAGGGGACACATGGGATGAGACAGGGAAGCAAAAACTGATTTCCAGTGCTACAAGTTCTCCAAACTATCCTCCAGTTATGGCTCCAGAAAGGTGTAATTCATTTACGCCCTGCTGTATCAGCCATCACCATGCAAATGTCTCGGATATCATCAGGGATAGGAAAATCATACCATATGCTAGATAACAGGTGGATATATATATTGCCTTAGAAACGGGGTGGGTTTTGTCTTCCAGGACATCTTGACCTGATTCTGAATGTAATTTGATAAACTGGCTGTGGCTGTATCATCTGTAAGCTTCTCATTAAGTTATTCTAAGACAGATGCTGGGAAAGAAAACAGGATCTAATCGGTCATGAATATCTTGCAGAACAACTGTCTCTTCTATATATACTGCTAAGCTTTGAAAGGTGGAGCATTGTTGTGGACAGAAGAATATAATTAGTACTAAAATGCTAGATATACCATTCTCTTGAAGGGAAAAGCTCTTCAAGCTTTCATTGTGGGCGATGGTGTTTTTTATGATTTTATAGTACTTTCTCATTTTATTGTGCTTTTCACAACAGCTATTGATGGCTAGGTGTCTATTACTATGTTTGATATGATTAAACTATGAAAATTGAGTTTTATATTTTTAATGAGGTTTGAAAACACAAGCCAAACAGCAAATGTCTAGAAAATAGCTGTTGCTGTATCAGAAAAGAGAAAAAGGACAGAAAAAATAGCCCTCATTAAGATACTTAACTCCTTCATTACTTTCCTTTATTAATTTATACTTAATGAGAAGCAGTCCACAGACAGCAAGCTTTACTGGAGGAACTGCTGTGTTTTGGTTAGCTGTAATCTCTGTCATATAACAGGTTTGCTCCGTAATGGCAAAACAGCATTCTCCTGCATGCCAGTTTTTTAATGGAATTATGTGTTGGGAATGTGGAGCAATAGAAGAGATGTTTTCCTCCATTCTGACCTTTTATAGTAGCAGTCATGCGGTAAACCCAATGAAAGCTTGCAGTCCTAATAGCATAGCTTCAGAGCGGAAATTCTTGCCAAATAGTATCTAATTATCTGCTAAATATATTTCAGTATAAAAACATGTGTTAAAACTTTGCAGTTTCTCAGCATAGGAAAAGTAAAGCTGACAGGGAGAACAACTGTAAATCTTCAAATAATATTACTTGAAAGTATGATACAGGGAAATCAGGACACATAACCTCATAACTAAATAAAGCCCTTTGCTTCAGTCTATGTTAGAAAAGTATTTTATGTTCAGTTGAAAACAACTGAGTGAAGGAACTGTCTTTTCTTCTGAAAATCATGTGATTTGGAAACACTAAACAAAACTAGATATTCAAAATACACTAAAAAGTCCACTGTTTTCCACTGGCATGATTTTAATATTTACTGAGTAAAAAATTCCTACTTTTATTATTCTATTATGAAATAAAAATGAATATGTAAGTAAAACATAAGGCAAGAATGCTTTTCCGGAAAAAAAAGATCTAAGCAAATTATCCTTTACCTCTGATACCAACCTTCCTTTCAGAGTGACCTCTCTACTATTTCCAAGATTAGTTTTGTTTAACTAATAGTATTCTGTTAGGCAACATTTTGCATCATTGCAAGAAATAACATTTTTAAAAATATATTTTTTTTTTGCTGGTGTATTGTATTATTTCTGGCTGAAATGTAATCATTAAGATTATGGAAAAATAACAGCAGGAACAGTTAGCAAAAATTTCGTCCAAGGGCATATTCTGAACTCAGACGATAGCACTATCTGCTGTCACTTGCCACATTTGAAATGCAATGTTGCATGTGACATCTTATGTTTCTCCTTCCCTTCGCCCAAATCAAAAAGGAAATTAGAAAAAATAGAAACAAATAAGTGTTGTGCAACATTATAATTATTTATCTGCTCTCTGGCAGTACCTATATCCTTCATACGTAGGTCAACCATACTAAGCTCCTACAGCCCCTGTCCATAAGAGTTTACAATATATTCACTTAGAACCTGCAGACACAAAAAAGAATCAGTTATTTAAAGTTTCCCGGAAACTAAAAATATCTCAGGTTTTGTATGTTACATAGATTTACAAGTTCAGGTTTTCTCTCAAGATATGTCAAGATGACAGCTAGATACCATCACGTTTTTTCATAAGAGAGTTCTAATGCAAGACAGCAGTGCAAAGGGTATTTTTCTGAATTGTTCTTTTCTTCTGAACAGATTTTTCTGAATCTGTTCTGCTTCATCTAAAATTATTGAGTAGTTATTGATACAGAGATAAATAGGAAAACAAACATTAGGACACCCGTTCAGGCAGCTAAACATCTAATATAGGTTTTACCTCAAGTAACCGTCGAGAACCAAAAGATGATTATCTGGTCTACAAGAGTTTTTTTTGGTTAAACTATCAATACAAGCATTATCTGAAGATGAATCATGTTACCTTAGATGTCTCTTAAAATGGGATGTTGCAACCTCTGAAGGGTCTGTTTCTTTCCACTAATATGATGGAATTTTTGTGAACTAAAATTCAAACATTAGCTACAGATACCTCAGTTAATTGAAATGAAACCTACCTAAAGATACGTATCTCTGATGTAAGCTGTCTTTATTAACAGCAAATCAGTGTGTCATTCTGATGATTCCTGAATATTCATTCATTCATAATCCTCATTCCTGAATATGTCTTCCACATGTCCCACCAATCACCTTCCACTTTCTCCTTTTTTTTCCTTTCAAATATGCCTGGAATCTTTTGTGCAAATAAATGCCAAATCGCTATATTTTTTTTTTGGTATTTTCTCATTTTTATGAAGAGAACATATCCATATTAAAATCAGACTCTGACTGGGGGTGGGGGAGGTGGGGTGGTATCTTCCACCAATTTTCTGTTCATCTGCCATGCTGAACACTTGACTGTTTGCATATGGCATGATGAAAGAGTACTAGTCTAAGTCCAGAGCTGTCAACTTCCTTTCCTTTTTCCATTTTTCTTCTCCTGTATCTCTTATAATTACAATACAAAGGTAAAAGGATGAGATCACATGTGATCCAGATAAAGTGTCAACGTTAAAGATTGTGATACAAGCACATGGGCTACAACTCAGGTTGTTCTTAGTATATCAAAGGCCACAAATGGCTCTAAAGACAAAACTGTGTCAACCCCGTTGGATCTTTATTTTTCCTTCAGCTAATCACCCAAAGTTCTTAAATTATAGTCTCCATACTATAGAAAATTATGTCATGTCTCCTTGTGTATGAGTGTTTTCATATCTATGCTAAATGACAATATTACCATGAAAATGCAGGCTTAATAACAAAGAAATTTTACAAACATATTGTCCAGTGATCTAAATAATAAAGAAATAGTCCCAAATCTACAAAGATTTTAAGCAGCCTTTAGCACTTGGGGAAATCACTCAGATATTGCATTTTGAATGCATGTTTGTTAAAGCTTATGTTATTACAGTATTACATAATGATTCTTTCAGGTTTTTTAAAAGAAAAAAAAAAAGGAGTTATAGTCTTAGGTTATTTTAACATTTTAGAGTCAGAAGAGTGACTTTAACTTTCCCTTGTTATACTCGATAGTTCTTTCACAGTGCCTTCTATAACAAATTTCAAAGTCAAGCAGAAACATAAATATGAAAATCACATTCAAGTCTCCCTTGATTTTAAACCTATAATCAAGTTGTTGATGATAAATAAGGTAGAATAGAATTAAATTCTTCTGTTTTCTTCTGTCAGTTAAGGAACCTCTTCTAAAGATATCTAAGGTACAAGGATGACTAAGAATGTTGTTATTTTAGGATCAGTTTATCTTTTAAAGTTTCTAAAATACAACCATATCCTTTGCAATACAAAGTTGTAATCAATGCTCTGACATTTAATAAATTTTGTAATAAATAGCATTAATATATTAAAATCAATAAAAATATCAATGGATAATATATTATGAACTCTCAGATAGAACCAACATGGAAGTGGACAGATCAATAACATGACTGAAATTTTATTATCTAACTTTGTATCGAAAATAATGTACGTAAATCATGTACATCCCCTGCACTCAGTGAAGATAAAGTACATGTTCTTGAGAAGAAAATTAATACCACGTTATAGGCACGTCTATAGGGTGGGGGACAATCAAGCACTTCTTTCTGTAGATAATTTTGGACTATTGTCTGTAGAAATCCTAGAAAGCAAGCTTAAACTCTATAGCAATGTTTATGGTGGTCGCCATTAGGACATAAGCTGACACCCTCTGACTGTAGGACTACCTAAGTTGTGGTGCACAAGTAGTATTGAGTGTTATTTTTAAACTAATAAGCTCTGCTGTAAGCAGCTAAACTGTCACTACACTGTGTGAATATATTTGTTCAGGTCAATAGTGTTCAGGTCAGGTGCTTCACTGAGCAGTGTAGTCATGCCCAAATGTGTCCTAAGAGGGGATGTTAGTACAAAGAGGATAGTATTTGATCAGATAGATCTGAACAACTGTGAGAACAGCACTAAAAAAAAAACAAAAAAAAAAAACAAAAAACCCAAACCACTCCCCCTCCAAAAAAATAAAAAAAAAAACCACCCACAACCCTCCCCAAAACAAACAGTGTTTCTGGTTGCTGGAGGAAATAAATTCTGCAGATATTTTTCAGCCTACTTGAAAGGTATTGATTTATTTCATTCCAATCAAAGAGTCTTAAACAAATAAAACTTTTTGATTTAAACTTTTAAAAATGGTGTTCTTATTTGAATCCTGGGTATTTTGTATTAAAAATTTAATCTTGACAATATTTCTGTGATGTACAGAAATCTTTGCTTAATAACAATGCGATTAGAATACAGAGGAAACAGAACTAAGCAAATACTATATACAAGGCTCCAGAACAATCTCACAATAGTAAGATGTGTCATTAACTATGATTCCTTTCCAAGGTCATTATGGTGACCTGGATAGAAACCAAATTTCTCTTTATACTTAGTAGGCTGTACTTTTGACAGCTAACATTTCATTGCAAACTATGCTCTTTCTTCCC
>JAHREE010102301.1:0-10573 GCA_033628505.1 Tringa tobata | reverse complement strand
GAGCACGTCGGCAGCAAAAACAGTGCTAAAAAAAGCCGTGAGAAGTTGCGAAGAGTTTTGGGTAAGAAAGTACTGAGAAAATACTGTGCAGAGAGCTGCATGGGGTCAGGTCCCCAGCTGCTGTATGAGCATTGTGGGAGAGCTCTTACTGCCTCAGGCATCACATGTGCCAGGATTCAACATAACTGATGAGGAGATGCAGGCACAAGTGGGTCAGAGACCCGCAAGGGCCATCTTGGTTGGTAGCAGTGGTGAGGTGTGCTAAGGAGGGCGCAGGAGGATTTGTTGGGGGGGTCCTCTGATTCTGGAGGGGGCAGAAATACTGGCCGGTCTCTGACACCACAGCAGGGTATGGGTAGGTGTCTCCAGACCGAGCTGTGTGCTCCTGGGACATCCCAAAGCCCCTGTGCTCAGGGAGTGCTTCCTGCAGCTCAGGGTCGGCGCTGCTGAATGATGTCCCTCCTGCCCTGCGCTGCTGCCGGCCAAAAGGCACGGATTAGGGTAGCGAAGGAACCTGGTGCATGTGATATCACCGTCCTGCCAAGAAACCCAGGAAACAGGGCCATTTCGCCAGAGCACCTTGGTCAGCCAGTGCTTCCCTTGCAGGCCAGCGCTAAATGCCCAGGAAAATCAGGAGGAAGGCAGGCAGGGAGGGGCAGAACCGGCTTGGGAAAAACAGCAATTTGCTAATAGATGCTGTGGCGAGTTGAGACATCCTCACCTCCTCTTCCCAGTGTCCTCCCGGGAGTCATCGGTGCCATCGCCGTCGCGTGGCCCTGCGTAGGAGTGGGACAAGGCATGGCTGGCGCACAGGCCTCCCTCCTGCCTCGTGCCCCGTGTCCTGCCCCAGATGTCACCCAAATCCTGGGTGGCAGTTCCCTCTGCCCTCTTTTGGGAAGGGGTTGTGCAAGGGCCTCCCCAGAAGCTGCCGTCCCTGCTAGCAGCATCCCGTTTCTATAGGCTTTTCCCCCGGCTCTCCGCCATCCCGGCTCATGCTGTGCTGCTGATCACGTCCACCCCAACACCCCGCTGGCACAGTTATCTGTGGGTTTTATCGCCCAACAATGCGTGCAATGTTATTGTGCTCAAAGGAAAACAAAGCCTAATCCATTTTAAATTAAAACAGTGCCCCAGTGTCATGCAACTGATGCAGACAGGGTCTGGCCGTGCAGTCCTTGCTGGCTCCCCCAGGGCTTCACCCCAGAGGTGCTGGGCTGCCCGCTCTGCTCCCAGCAGACATCAGACACAGCCTTCAGGCCGGGGGGAAGTGGGGATGGTTTGTGCAGGCCCCTCTGGTCCAAAGCCTCTGGGCTCTCCTGTCTCCTCAAGAGCTGCATCACTTGGATGAGAGGCGAAGCCTTGCCATGTGCCAGAAGTCAGCAGCAGACAGAAACCGGAGAAGACAGAAACATCTGGGATCTTTCCATGGTGGCGTAAGGCTGCCATAGAGCCCTGGCCAGGTCTGGGCTAGGCTTTATAAAGTTTTGAACAGCCTGAAGAGGAGGTGAGCAAGGGTACAGTGTCTGCAAAGCACTGGTCCTTGCAGCCCATGTGACCATTTTTTTGGCTCTACTCCTTGTGTTCTAAGAAATTAGTTTCTGTGACAGCCCCTCACAGCTGCATTCATCACCCAGCAATATTACAGAGCCCACTCGGGAGGCTGGGCTGGCACTGGGGGTGCTGACTGGCGGAAACCCTTCTCCAGGGTGATTTTATTTCCAGCTGATGTGTGTGCATGGACACTGGCCACGGATGATGGGCAGGGCAGACCCGTGGTGCCCACAGTGAGTTGCATGGTAGAACGCAGGGCTTTGTGGTTGTGATGAGCACAAAGGAGGGAGGCTCACCTCCCCCTTCTCCCCACCCCAGAATCTGGCAAGATGAACACAGCTTCATCCCATTGGGATGGGGGAGAGGGTGTCCCCCGGCAGCTCCATGGTGATGGACAGAGTTGTTTGGCTTGTTCCATCTGTAGCTCTTTTACTGTCTTTTACTTTTTACTTACTCCATCTGTAGCTCTTTTACTGTCTTTTACTTTTACTACCCATCTGTCGTGGGTGTGGGCTTCGCCCAGTAACCATCGCATTGCAGCCAGTCTTTCCAGTGGGAGCTCTGTTTCCAAATCCCTTCTGAGATCCCAGCCTGCCTGCTCCCCTTCCCACTGCATGTAGTGGGGGGCTGCCCCCCAGGCACGGGCTGCCAAAGATCACAGCTAGCGTATGCTGATGGGATTTAAGACCCATTAGCGTTTTATAAGCCTGTTTTGGGCAACTAAGCCACATGGCCATGAGTACTGTCTCTTTTTTTTTTTTTTTTTTTTTTTGTTTGTGTGCTGTATCTCTTGGTGAAAGATGCAGCCTCCGCCCCGTGGCTGCGGGTCTGCAGCTGGCACTTGGGCTGGGGGAGGATGGGGAGGAGGTGCCAGGCTGGAGCTGAGCATCCCGAGCACTGGGCTGTGCTGGGATGCCCCGGGAAGCCTGTTGGACACACGGCAGAGCCTCATCATTTCCGTGCAGCTCTCTGACTGGGCTCCTGGCTCTCCTCTCCCCTGTCACAACCCTGTGAGTGTCATCTGTGAATCCGACTTCCTTTTCTTCAGCCTGTTTTGCCAACTCATTTCCGAAGAGGATGGTGATTAAGAACAGAGATGAAAGAGCCTACTGGATCTCCCCTGACTCTGCGGTTCCCTCACCTGCCACACGTTAAAAAGACCTCCTGTTTTCTGGCTTCCACACAAGCAGCACCAGAGATCCTCAGGGCATCTGGGCTCCAGTGCTCAGCTTCTGGAGATGTTTGACAGCTGAATGGTTCCTTTCTCTTGTGAAACTGTCAGGAGTTCCTCAGAGACAGGTCTATCTGCAGATAATCTCTGGTTTGGAGGTTAATACAAAGCTGGTAAAGTGAGGATTTACCACGAGGCCTGAGTAGCCTGGATCTCTTTGAAACCATGAAAGCCAAGCATACAGGCAGGGAGCAGGGCAGGCTTAGGAAATAAAGGAGTTTTTCCTGGAAATCCATGTGTTGGAAACTGGTCTGGAGTCCTATAAGCAGAATGTTATGAATTCCTACCAGGATGCTGTGCCAGGAGGATCCAGCCAAGGATCTTGGACCAGTAAGTGGGAACAGGGAAGGGATTCCTCCTCCATGAGCAGTTTTGGTGAGGCTGTGACTGACGTAAAGGGTCGTGTTCTGGTGTCCACATCTTTGAAATAACTTTGATGGAAAATTGGAGAGGGCACAGGAAAAAACTACAGGCTGCTCTAAGGCTGGGAAAATGCCCTCCAGAGAGAAATTTAAAGGGTTTCATTTGATTAGTTTATTAAACTGGCTATTGAGAGGTTCTTTGAGTAGGATATGGGAAAACACATGGGGACTGTTTGGAATCCTGGACCAGCAGCACGACAGAACGAGAACCAGCAGTGCAGGGTTATGGTTAGACCAATGAAAAACGGATACAAAGCGTGTCATTTCAACTCCCATTTGGAGGGGACTCCAAAGGGAAACCCTAAGTTGCCCTGAGATTTTGGAGCTCCGTCATTCGAAAGTTTCTGATCAAACCACCTACATCTCAGCAGCGAAGGCTGAATCGTGCACAGGCTGCTGGGCTCAGTGCCACGGCTGAGTGGGTTACGGTGATGCACAGCCAGGCAGAATGGTCTAGGGAGTCTTTTCACAGCTGTAGGTCTACAACCACAAGCTCTCCTGCTTGTTCTGTCAGGGGGGTATCCTACCCACCCCCCACCCCAGGGGCTTTCGATTTTGTTTTAACTGCTTTAGGTCAGTAAGACACTGTCACAGGAATTCCCCCTTCCTTTAAATCTGGCTTGTGGTCTTACAGCCCCAACAAGGGCTTCATTAGTCCGTTTCCCTTTTTAGAGAAGCTCTTAAGGAAAAAAAAGTCACCACACAGGGCACCACGCAGTCACGCCTGGTGTCAGTGATCTGTCTGAGTAGCTCTAACCAGCACCAAATACCTTCTGGGTAGTGAAACATGTTTGGTTTCTAGGGGTATGGAGTTTGCAGTTCTGGGGAAACTTGTACCAGGAAACATTTCACAACTTTCTGTAAATTACAGACAAGATCCTCAACTCCGCTTATTTCTTATTCATTTCAACGTCGTTTCTCTTTCCTTAATGCCAGTTCACACTGTAGCAATAGATGGAGTAGCGTGGTAGCTTCCTGTGACTACAACACTATTCAGAGCTTGGTAATGGCTGCTAACACAAGCCACTTGCACCAGCCGCTGCTTGCTCACTTTAAACATCCAGGGAAGTGGCTTGAGTTGATGGTCATCAACATTGTTTCTTCGATGTGGGGAAATCACTGTGTACAAGCTGGTTACAGAAAATTATCTTATATTGAGTGATAAAATTTTAATTGCTCGAAGCGGAAGGTTAGAAATGTTTACAATCACGATTCGTAATTTCAAGGACAGCAGTTAGAGAAATAAATTACGGAAACTAGTTAATGAAGTCACCTGGGCTGAGAAGCACGAGGACTTGGCATGGAATAAAGAGTGGCATGGATTTTTTTGTTCACTCAGTACAAAAGCTGTCTGAAACTTGTATCCTGAATAACCTGTAAATATTTTAGGAGGTGACTCCAGCCCTTAGTAGTTGTGTAACTACAGTGAATGATACTGAGAATGGACAAAGAATCAGGAAAGGATGCTGTGGGTTGGAGGTGAAGATGCGCATGGAAAACCTGAGAATGGTTCCCTGTTGAGACCCTGCAGTGGAAACTCAAATAATCCACAAAGGGGTTTTTAGTAGTATTTGAAGGAGATGATTGTGGGAACAACAGATGGGAGAGACAGCCCCTGTGTAAAGATTAAAGATTAAACATTAGATGTGACTCCAACTGAACAACTATCTGCCTTCACATTGCTAGACATAGGAACAGAAGAAGAGGATCCAACAAAAAGCAAGTTTAAGGACAGGCCACGCCATCCAGAATAAAGGTTGGAGACTGAAGTATTCAACAATACTCACAACCTGAGAGCTGAGAGAAGCAACAGACAGGCTGTAGGTCTGGTGTCCAGCTGGAGGTGGTGCCACACAAGAGAATAGTAAATGGACCTCACTTTGCGTGGAGAAAAAGGATCTGGATATCTTTAGAAGAAGGAAAGTTATTTAAAAAGCAGGAAGAAGGATAAAATGGAATAAGCATTTGCTACAAGGATTTTGTACAAAACTAGTATCTCTCTGGACAAAGGAAGTGTTCTGCGTTACTTTACCAGGATTTCAATAAGTTATTTAAAGTAATATCAGGTGTGAGTATTAATTAAAGTGAAGATGATAAGGACTGTAAAGATGCAATACAACAGGGGAAAATAATAGGTTATCTCAAGAAAAGAGACATTGTGCAGTAAAGAAAATACTACTGAAACCCACCAAAGTGAGTTTTAGGACATACTGTCACAAATAGTGTCATTAGGGAACTTCACAAATTGCAAGAACGTGCCAATGACATGAAGATGGGAATCACTGACGTTGCCTGCTATTTCAGCAGGGCTGTGAAGACTGTCTGTAGTAGCAGGAAGCCTCGTATTCCCAAGTGCTGATGAGCTGCTAATGAGAGCTCCTGATATAAACTAAACTAGTGCAGGAAAGTGCACCACTGTGTGCTTAATATGAGCAGTTTCACGTGTAGCAGGAGAAGCATTTTCCATATAGGTTAAATGTATAATTTAACATGTGTACATTCAGAAAAGATTAATTAAAACTTGAAGAGGAGGTGCAGAGGGTTAGTGCGATCAGTAGAAGAGATATTTATTTTCTGATAAGCTAAGCTCTTTTGGACTTCTGTCTAAGCTTTCAAAACACAGTTTGAGAAGGGATAGAGTTGCTGCCTATAAATATACCAGGAAATAAATGCTACCAAAAGGGCAGCCTTCACATAGGAACGAAAAAAATACATTTTAGTGGAAAAATCAAACAAGATTCATAAATGCTGAGTTTTTATAATAAGCCCAAGGATGCACAGGGCAGGAGGTGGACCACTGCTTTCCACGTGTAGCTTGATGAAGTCATAAGGGAGGCCATGTAGTTGCTTTTTAACAAAAGGGGATCAGACTCAGTGCCCAGGCAAGTGCTGTCAGTCCTAATTTGCACATAGCTATAGGTAAAATCTTGTTCTGTTTGCTGTAATTAAAAAGATTGACTTATTCAGTGCTGAAGCGATATCATGGCACAGCTCAGTGCTCTTGGAAGTGTTTGCCAGCTCTGAGTCTCCACATTTTTATCCTGCTGGGACAACGCTGTAGCTGGTGTTTGCCAGCAGCTGCTGGGGAGGTTGCTTGCCTACCTGAAACAGACCAACACAAGGATCCAGAGGCTCCTGTGCAGACCTTGCCCAAAGTCAGACTTTCTAGATTCCAGAAGTTTTGAGATTTTGAAACTCAGATTTGGGAGTAAATATCTTAAAATAAAATTCAGCTTCTCATTACTCAAGATGTTGTTTTTTTGTTTATTTGGTTAGTTTTTCCCGATAGGTAACAATGGATATGTAAATATCACACATTATAATTGTATACAGAAACACAAAACCATGTACTTTAAAACCATCCCTAGTAGAGCTGCTAGAATTCATAGCTCCAAAGGAGCTACCATGCCACAGGAGTGGCCCTGGTGCAGGAGCTCCCAGGCCAACTGGTTCCTCTGAATACCTGCTTCCTACGGCTTGGCTACAGAGAAGAGCAGACCAGGATCTGGCCAGACTGGGCCTAGAGTCCCGTAACACAGGTGCTGGGGTTACTCTGAAATTAGGAACTCTTACCCTAGAAAATCAAGGGAGAGCAACGAGCTAATTAGTACTCTCACCTCAAAATATTCCTTGCATCCTACCCTTGGGCACAGCAAGTTGGTTATTTGCAGCAGATAAAATACACACTGTGGTGGTGGAGGGCTTGGGTGGCCAATGGTCCCAGCACAACGCATGCACAGCTATAGAGATGAAAACAAAAACACTTGTTAGGAGACATTTTATGCAGCTTTTGCAATTGCAAAGCAGAGCCTAATGTCACTTTGAAAGAAAGTTTGTTATTATTGAGCCAATTCTAACCAAATCTCACTAACAAGATACAAACGGCAGGTGCTGGTGTCTGGGATTCACCTTGATGAATGGCACAGATCAGCCTGGTTTCATTTGGAAGCCATCCAGGGAACTTCTAAATCACGAACACGCACAACAACAGCACTGACAAACTAGTGCTGGCTGCTGTTACACTAAAAGTAACAGACAATATGCCTTCAAATGAGCTTGAGAATTCGTTGGTGTATCCTGTGTGAAAGGATTACTGGTACAAATCTGAATCAGGCCCAGAGTTCCAAAGTTCTCCTAGACGTCCAAGTCTTTCCTTAGAATGAGTTAATTTTCCTGGGAATGACGTCTTTTTCCTGAGAATAAACCCTTTTACAAGCATTTAGAGGTCATTCCTCCCCACAGCACTGGTGCTAAAACAAGACCAGCCAGTGTTTCCAGAAGTACATCCACTCTAGCTCAGCCCAGTGCATCTTGTGCTGCTGAGGACTGGAGAACGTTCCTGGTACGTCGGTGCTTTGTGCCTCAGGCTGGATCCGTGCTGAGCCAAGCACAGCTTTTAACGCTGTGCATTTCAGGATGCCTCATAGCGAAGACGAGCACAGAGCTGGGGGCCTGAATCCAGCTGACCAGATCTCCTCTGGCAGAAGTCTACCAGAGAAGCCCAGGGAGACACCTTTTGGTGAAGGTGTTACGTTGGTGAGAACCTTGTAAAGGAGGACAAACGCTGTGCTCTTCCACCTGGCCCACAAGGTTTGTGGGATGGGGCTGTGATCCACAACCATTCCCAGAAGGCACATCCAGACAAAGCGCCCTGGAGGTGGAGTCACCTTCCGTTCTAAGAGTGTCCCCAGCTGCCAAGTATCATCTCTACAAAAAAAGCTGACAAAGTATGAGAGATCATAGGTGTAAAGGAGACACGTGCGGTTACAGCTTCTGTGATATGATACATGCAGCCTGGGAGAGTAATGACGAGGGAGGACAATGAAACCTAAGAAAGAGAGGGCAGCAAAGGTGATGGTTCCACAATTGCTCCACTCATGTGGAATCAAAGCAGGGAGCACAGGGCCACCTCTCTGGGGAAGGAAACAGAAGGGACATGCCCAGGCGTGAGGCGGAAACTGTGTGGGGCTTGTCCTGACAAAGGGGTGGACTGAGCCTGTCCTTCCTTTGCCACATCCACTCAGGATAAAGACCACTGATAAGGTAAACCACAGGAACACAAGAAGCAAAGAGCATTGGAATTGTGTTTTATGGTTTGTTTTCCCCCCACAGTCCTGTTTCCTTGAGCCTTGATAAATGAATGTCTTCTTATCTGATGGTTCAGTTTATCTGGTGCTGGAAGGAACAAGGCGAATCAGGATAAAGTCTGCAGTTTGGGAGCGCATTGATCCTACCAGTGGGTCACCACCGGAGACAGGGCTCTCCAGAGAGGCCAGGTGTGAGGGAATGTGTCTGGCACCATGGAGAGCAGGAGCCCATGGTGCCGGGTTGCCAGGGCTCAGCACAGTGGCTTGTATTCCCAGCTGCCAGCTTTTTGGGCGAGGTTCCTTCTGCTTGGCACAAAATCCAGCCCCAGACCCAGCAGAATCTCCTGTGCTGCTTGGCAGGTCTTCAGGTGGCAGGTCTGTAGATGCAGATGTATTCATACGGGCTATGCTGAGAACATTCATATCAGAAGGTGCTGGGATGACCAGTGATTTGGGCTGGGAAAGAGCTAGGCAAACTGGTTTAGCAGAGGTGTGGAGCTCATGGGGCACAGCACAACACCGGGACGCTGGCAGTGCCACGGAGCAAGGAGTCCATGGACTTGTCCCATGTCTTCTTGCGTGTGCACAACTTGCACGTTTGGGGAGAGGAGCTTCTCCCATTCCCTTCTGCAACGCACGACAAAATATTCCGCTGGTTGGACTCAAACTTCCTGCTTCGTGATTTCAGTTGATTGTGCCGTAAATCTGCTGTCCTGCTCGTTCCCTGCTCCCCAGTCCCCTGCAAACTGGGATGCTACAGGCACAGATTTCCTCTCCAGGCTGGGCAGCCATGCCTACTTTTCTCCTTCCTTGCGTGGAGACCATCCCTGCCCCAAGCAGCCCTGGGGCCCCGTCCCTGCTGTTTCTGATTCTGACACTTTTGTGATGGGAGAAACAAAACCGTGCGCAATAACTGAGAGGAGGTTTCACACAAGATTTATACAAAAAGCAGGGTGGAGGTTTTTTGTTTTGTTTTTTTGTTTCGTTTTTTGTTTCTTTCTTGATAATCCCTGCTGTTTACTTCACTTTTTTCTTGGCAAGCAGTGTGCTGACATCACCATGACTCTCTGATCTCTTCTGCAAGTTGCATTAGCTAATTTAAGTCCACCCTTGTGCTCTGCATCCTTGATTACACCACCTGTGCATCACTTTGCGTCTTGCAACACGGACTGCAATCTGCTGTTGGCGTGCCTGGTCCCACAGCACCACTCTTGCCCCCTTGGACTTTTCAGGGCAGCCTCAGTCCTTTGCCGCCCTACATTAGTGCCGCAGTTAATTCTATCCCACCGGACAATTTATGAAGATGCTGAAAAGAAGAAGTCCTCATGCAGCTCCCAAGGAAGGCATCACTGGTACCTCCCTCCCACTTGAAAACCGACCTGCCATCCTACCTTCCATTACCTGTCTGCTTAACCATGGAGACCAGTGTCTTAAAGGATAAGATGGACTGAGGACATTTGGTGCAGGACCTTGTTAAAAGCTTTTTGGGATCCAGGTACACTATGTGCATACACTGAGCTGCACCCACACACTTCCTGCCACCTCTGAGGAGCAGCAGAAAGGCAGGACTTCTGCCTGGAGCAGAGTTGTGTCATCTTCTAGCCTCAATGGAAATAAATGCTTCTTGTAACTGTATGTCCCCACTAAAAAGAAGGGACAAGCACTGCTGAGGGGTCCCTCACCCAACCCTGTGGAGAAGAGACCCCCACTGCTGAGGGATCCTTCACCCAACCCTGTGGAGAGGAGACCCCCACTGCTGAGGGATCCTTCACCCATTGCTGACAAGAGGGGACACCCACCACTGAGGGGTCTCTCATCTACCCGTGAGGAGAGGGGACACCCATAGCTGAGGATCCCCTTGACCTACCACTGAGGAGCAGAGACACCCATGGGGTTCCCAACCCCACCACTGAGGAGAGGGAACACCCATGACTGAGGGGTCTCTTGAACCAATAATGAGGAGAGGAGACAGCCATGACTGGGGGGGTCCCTTGACCCACCACTGAGGAAAGGGGACACCCATGGGTGAGGGGTACCAACCCCAACAGTGAGGAGAGCGGACACCCACCACTGGAGGGTCCTAACCCCGACACTGAGAAGAGGGGACACTGATGCCTGAGGGGTCCCTCTTGCATTGCTGAGGAGAGGGGACACCTGCTGCTGAGAGGTCCTTCACCCACTGCTGAGGAGAGGGGACACCCACCTCTGAGGGGTCCCTTGCCCACCACTGAGGAGAGGAGACACCCATGGGTGAGGGGTTCCTCTCACATTGCTGAGGACAC
>JAHREE010102217.1:0-10537 GCA_033628505.1 Tringa tobata | reverse complement strand
CTAGTGTTCAGATAAAACTGTTCACTGGGAAGATCACGGTATAGGACTGGGAATAAGGGAGGGATAGAGGGGGAGGGAAAAGGAAGCACAGTTTAGTGGATAAAGAATTAAAACTTCAGTGTTGAAATGCTTTTAATTTTTAATTAGGAAAATGTAGTTGCTCTAGGTAAAACTTGAAGTATGTGCTGACCTGTCGCATTCAGCCTTGCTATTCTTTGCCACAGGTCCTAGTGATGCATCTCCAGATGAAGGAGTAGTAGAAGATCTTCCTTTAATAGATGAGAAAGCTGTGGAGCAGCTAACTGAAGGATTGATTTCTCATTATCTGCCTGATCTTCAGCGATCAAAATCAGCACTGCAGGAACTTACGTAAGCAAATTTTTAACACCAACTTCTTATATATGCATACTTTGTTTGCCACTTTTTCTTTTTTTTTTTAGTAGAATGTTCTAGCTACCCTTGACTGGAATATAGCTTATTGTAGCATTTCTGTGTTCTGACTGTAGCATCCTGAATAGTTAAGTGATTTGCAGGAGTACACAGAGTTGTATAAGCTGCAGGGCAGCCTGTCAGAGCTTTGACTGAAGAATGCATAATGCTAGAACACTGAAATCCCCTAAGCCAGGTATAGCAGAAGGCATGTAGGTTTCTTAAATACTTGTTCATTTTTGTAGTGGAAAGTCTGCTGAAAGCTGGGTTTATGTTGCTGCAGAGGTGCAGTTCATATTCAGGGCAGCCTGTAGCGCGGTGTATTATTTGTTGTTCAGTCTCTAAACTGTGTTGCAAAAGATACACTTGGAAAATATAATTGAGGAGCTAACCAGATAAGAATTCTTTGTACATTGACATCTCGCTGATAACTGAGGATAGTTTATTTCAGGCTGGATTTACCATAGATATAAAGATACTGGAAAGGGCTTTACACAGATCCATCTTGGTTTTGCAGGGTTTGGGTTTCACAATGTGTGATGTTGTTGTGCTACTGCCAAGGACAGCCTGTGTCTGGAAAGACTTTAGCTGATTTGTGTGGGATGGAAGATCCTTAATAAGCACCAAGGATTCACACAACTTCTGTGCAGAAATAACTTAGTCTTGCAGCATTATGCAGAGGCAACTGAGTGGAAAGTCAAAAGCTAATTGTTTTTCCCTTCATTCGACCTGGGGGTGTTTACTCTCTGCAGCCTGCAGTGTGCCTGTTCAGGGTTTTGGGATATTCATCCTGGATATCTTATCATACTGTATGGTGCCAGCTGAATTTGTGTGTACTCAGCTGGGATTTTTCTAAAACCATTTACTTGTCTTAGTTGAAATCACCTAGCAATGCATAAAAGGAATCTGATATTGGGAAGCATATATTTGTATTGTTGTGAACAAAAGTAGTTATTTAAAGGGCTGATTGAAAAGGATGTGCTGCTTTGCTTTGGTTTTATGCATTAATTTTTTTTTTTTTGGTTTCAGACAGAACCAAGTAGTATTACTAGAAACATTAGAACAAGAAATTTCAAAATTCAAAGAGTGTAACTCCATTCTTGATATCAATGTTTTGGTAAGTACTATAAATGCTTTCTTAAATCTCTACCAGTGTATATTTTCTTGCTGAAACATTAGTAGCAACTTGCAGATTTTCCTTGTTTTTAATGACCTACAGGAAGAGAACCAACCAGTTCAGATATTCCAGACGAATTGTTGTTGGAGAGGGTGCAGAACCAGCATATTTCCCTTAAATAGAAAGGGCACTGGGAAGGAAGAGCGGGCTCGGTCAGCCAGTGGTAGTAAGTCTAGTTGTTCCAAACCAGTAGCAGAAGCACATGTATGCCATTTTTCTGTAGGACCGAGACTCCAACGTGAGCTCTGTGCACCTCTCCAGACTAGCAGGAAGGGTCTATGAAGCACTGCTAGATGGTGCATGAAGTGGTAGTATTTTTATTCTGTGTAATGAATCTTAATTCAGTAGATTGCTGCGTGTACTGTGTACCTGTTGAGGTATGGTAGTTTTCTGTATTAATACATGTAATATGTAAATTTTTATACCTAAAACTTGAACATGCTTAATCCATTATCAAACTATTCTGGTAATCACTATGTTGTTGATAGCTAATTTTGCTGTGCAGCTTTATAAAACAGCTATGCCGACTTGACAGTCACTGCTTTAGCTCTTATGTGTTTTTTTTTTTAAGTTTTCAGAAGCTAAGCACTATCATGGCAAGTTAGTGAACATTAGAAATGAAATGATGATGCTCCATGAGAAGACATCAAAGTTAAAAGTGAGTGAGATAAGTATTTTTATTTTCCAACATAGAAGTAAAGAATACATAATTAAATATCTAACTTTTATTTTGAATGCTTGCTGAAAGTTCTGGTTAAAATAGAATCTCCAGTTCTTTTCTAAAATGAATATTGTCAGTAGTGCCAAACCATGTATGTTTTTAAACTTTCACTTACTCCTGCCTGTGCTCAGAGAACTTGTGCATCTGAACTACTAGTAAATCTCAGTGTTGTCGTCATGCTCATATAGTATAAGAATCATGCTTTATTCTGTCACTTAATCCGCTCCATTCCAACTAGTTCTTTGCTGTTTCAGTTTCTGTGCCTCTTTAATGAAAACTAAATTGTCATAAATGTAAGAATTTCTCCTTCTATTTAATGTAATATCCCGTGGTGTAAGTTCAGTGACTTCATGCTATAAGGCAGTCTCTGGTTACATTCTGGCAGGATTACTCTTTCACTATGTTCAACAAAGGGATTTTCTCCTGGAGGCAGTAAATTGCACAGTAGGCACCTTGTCTGGTATACATGAAGAGTGACTTTTAGTGAGACTGTAGGGAATCCAGTTTGTATTTTCCCTGTGTAAATCACAGACTGTTTCTGAAAAGTAAGATGAAGTGGAGGAGAAGAAGAAAAAAATGAAGAGTTATGCAACATTTAGTCATAAGCAGTGTGGATTGGAGAAGAAAATGGGAGGGATTTTGTTTGTAGGTCCAACTTAAATACAGCTGTAAAACTTAAAATTATTTTCTTGTCTTTTCTGTTTAGAAAAGAGCACTTAAGCTGCAACAGAAGAGGCAGAAGGAGGAACTAGAACGAGAGCAACAACGTGAGAAGGAGCTTGAGAGGGAGAAGCAGTTAACAGCAAAACCTGCCAGGCGAACATGAAAGCAGAGCATACAACAACTTGTCCAAATTAATCATTCTTGCATTCTCTGGAATTAAGGCAGATTTTGGTTCAACTGGGCTCTAGCTGTTACTAGCAACAGTCTACTCTATGATATTATGAATTCCAGAATGGTAATGATAGGGTTGGTAACATTGAAATATTTTCATTTCAGCCATTCAAGTTGCCTTCTTTTGTAATGCTATGCAGTTTGATATTATTATAATGTAAGTTAATTTTTTATATATATATGTATGTATATAGGAGAATTTGGGCATCACAGATTTAACTAACTATAATTTTTTTTTTCATCTGTTCTTCTGGCGTTTAGAATTCTGAGAGATATTTGGTGACCGACGTACATGTTTTTCAGACAAAATACAGAATACTAGTTAAAGTTCTGTTCTTATCCCTGGATTTCAGGGGCTGCCTATTTCCCTGAAACTGCTTTGATTCAGGCAGTTGGGATGTCTCTTTCGATACCCTGGTTCATAAATACTGACTTTGTATACAGCCTTAGTTTGGTCAGTCTCAAATGAACTGAAGAAGCTTTCAAGGCACTTGCCTGAAAGCTCACTTTATTGCAGCAGTCTTATTTTTTTTTGTCACAAAGTAACTTAAGAACAGTTGTAAAGTTAACTACTAAATAATTTCCCAGCTGAATTGGTTGGGGCAGGGGGAAACAACACTAAAGGTTGTCAGAATTGATGTGTGCACAGCATAAAGATTAAAGAATTTGTGCTTTCTCAAGCATTTGAGTCAAACCAGGGAACTGTTGTCTCTGTAGTGGCTCAACAGGAAGACTGGTCTAAGCAGATTTCTAGGGAATTAGAAGTTGTAGTTTCTTCATTTTGTGTGACAAAATAAAACACAATCAAAACTGAACAATTTCCGCTTTATGTATAATTCAGTTACCTGTAGGAGGAACTACTGCATTTAATTTTTTTCCTTAACAAGTAATTCATTTGCACTTTGGGGCTATGTATAAGAATTTTTGTTACGCTTTCCTTGCCCAAATTGATGATTAATAGTATATATTGATGTTACATGTGGCCTGGAGGTTGATACCCATTTCTCTGAATGTAATTGCTTACTTGCAGCACTTGGTGTGGACTCCCATTCAAATGAATGTACATGTTGTCTAGACTGGTAAAAGAGCTTTAAAGTATTTGTTCCTACAGTCTAACTAACTAGTTACTTTATATCTGTATTACTTTCTAAGCAGTAATGCAAGTGCTGTGTTTTGAAGTAAGATGAAGGGTAAGCTATGTGAAGTTTTCCATAAAATGTGTGGTAAGGTATCAGAGAGGCACAGTCAGTTTTACTTTTTCTTCCATTTTAGATGATTCACAGGTGTATACACCTGTCTGGACTCTCCTGTATTACAATATTATGAACTTATACTTCCCTGTTCTTAATATTTGTCATCTTTTTCTGTGAAAGAGGTACTCTAACGAGTAATTATCCAACATGCAAGGTAAACCGGAATGATGTTTTGGAGGCGGGAGAACAAACTGCTTGAAGCAGTCTGAAGAGACACTGAAATGCTGTTACTGAAGCAGTAATCAGTTACAGATGTCCACAGGTATTTTTCCTTTAAGTTGACTTGTGTCTATTAATTGCTGGTGGATTGTTGACCTGTGCTGTGGTTTGTATGTATTTCTAAGAGAAATGTCAAAAATTTCCACAGTCCATTTTTGGAGCAGAATGTACATAACTAAATACTGTTTAAATATTTTATTTTGTAATGTAACTTCAAAATTAGATTCTGGGAATTTAAACTGTTCTTATTAAAGTATAACATGATACTAGATGCCTCAGTATCCAAATTGGGATTAAATTCCTATGTTATTTCTTGATTTGTGTTCTCTCATCTAGAATCCAGTTTAGTGTTTTAAGTTGTGGTCCCTTTCTGAAGAACTGTGGGGTTTTTTTCCAGAGAACCATGGGGGTGGTTTTGTTTTGTTTCAAGAATCACGATTACTTTTACTGAAAATACAGAATTCCAAGTATAGGAAGTAATGCTTTTGCAATTTCATATTTCAGTGTTTCTTTGGAATAATTTCTGATCAAAGGAATGAAAGTCTGAGTGCTTGCCTGAGGAATCGCATATACATATATAAAAATTTAATTGATAACTTTTCCCATAAAATTGTATTAAAATCTGGTTCTTGTGTGAATAAGGAACTAATTTTAATGAAGTCTCTTTCTGTAATAATGGGGAAAGAATAAATTAACTTATGGGGGAAGTTTGATCAGTTTCTGTAACTTTTTAAATTATTATTAATGAGCTCTTAAATTATTATCAGTCAAAACTAAATTTGTTACCTCCATAGGATATCGTTCTTCTGAATGCTCCTTTTGTGTCTTAATGCATAAATAGTTAAAGCCACATTGGATTAATGAAACGATACTGGCATCTAAACTTGTATGCTTGCATTAGTGTGCACAACTAGAGTGAGTAATTCTATTACCGTATACATTTAGTCTTGCTTGATTTTATAAAAAAAAATTACTTATCAAGTAGATAAATGTGGTAGTGGTATACACTTTCTTACTGAGGTTTAATTGCATCCACAAGAGGAGTTGCAGCAGCTGCATCTTTTTTAGAAACGGATAAAATAACAGTTTTAAAAGTCTTTTTTTTTGTACTGTTTGGTTCATATTCAGTGTACTCACTTGTTTTTAAACTACCAAGTCATAGCAGCAGAAGACACTTAACTGTGCAGTAACTCTTGGAGTTTTTATTTTGTAATATTCTACAAATTTAGGAATTACCATTGCTAAGTAGGGAATCTCAGTTTCCTATGCTTTTGTCTTTGCTGTTGTTAACCTGGATGCTTAATTTGCGTTCCCCCACCTGTAGCCGTACAGGTTTATGTGAGCCAATTTTTAATTCGTCCAAATCTGGCTTTTTCCCTGATAGTGGTAGCTTTGCCATGTTCGTAAGACGAATGGTTTTGTTTTTTCTTGTAAAATGGCTACAGAATCTTTTATTTGGTGTGCTGTCACCTAAGTGATAATAGCATAAATAATAAAGGTTGTTTCTGGAACTGTTCTTTTGGGATTCTAGCATCTGAGAGAGTTCTGGCTGATTTATTCCAAACTATGCTTCAGCAGACACTTTCTGCCACCTGCTGCTTGCTTTGCCACATAGCTGGCTGTTCTTCAGCTTAATTCCAAGCTTGACACTTTATCGCCTCACCTTGCAGGAGTCCATTTTTTTTTAAAACCTCATTAAATCTAATTGGTTATTTGATCTTTGTTGGATTAGTTGTGTGCATATAACTGCTAAAAGCTTTGCAGGACTTGGATTTAGTGATGTAAATCTGTAAGAATACAAATTATAGCAGCATAAATATTAATTTGGCTATTCATGTTAGGCAAAACAGACAGTATGCATTAAGTTTCCTAGTAAGGCGGTATATGAAGGTAGCAAAGATGATTTATTTATTCATTTCTTTTTAAATCAAAGTGTGGGTTAAGTTGAAATAAAGACACAAATATCACTGCTTTCCCGTAGTTTGAAGTACAGTTGTACTACTTTACTTTTCTCAGTCCTTGGCAAAGTGATTTGTAGAAAAATAGGCACCGAAACTGGACAGTCGTATCCCCCCTACCACCACTGTATGTCTTCAAACCAGTCCTTTGTGATACCAGCACAGCCAAGAACTCTTTATGATGCGACGAATTTAGCTTTCTCCAATATGCTTGATGTAGGTGATGGAACTGAACTGCTGGGAAGAGCAGCTCTGTTGTTGGTACCTGGCAGTGTCACAACAGCATTGCTGTGGAGAATTTTTGCTGTTTTCCTCCAGGCAGTAGCTGTTGGCAGCCATGGATCTGGGAGGTTATGACTAACTCAAGCTCGTAATCTAAGTGTTGTTTCTGAAGTGTTATGTAGCTTGAAAGTGTAGATGTTGGCGCTACCTGATAACTCTTTCCTTCTTGGTTTTGTTCCTGTCTATCCCTTTGTCTCCATGATGTCGAGCCACAGAGTTTAAGAAACGAGATAGAAAACCCTGCTTGGCAAATGGATAAGTTGCAACAAATACGTTCAGCTCTTACAAACTTGCAACTTAATGAAGCGTATCATGTACAGCTTGATAAAGAATAATTTCAAAATTTGTACACCTGCAAAGGCAATAGTCTCTAAAGCAGTAATTTACAGAATTAATGTGGCACTGTCATTCACACTGAGGTGTAAGACAAAAGATAAGGCTGGTGTATTTTGTTTCATGTGTTGCAATGAAAATACACCTGAGCACTGCTGTGAAAGCAAGACCATCTGTACATTTACTGGTTGGCAAAATGCTTCACCTCTAAATTAGCAATATAGTTTATTGCCTTGATGAGCAAGATTTTTCTTCTGTCACCTGGGACTCATGTAAAGAGTAATATCCTTCCGTGTAAATACAGCTTGCAAGAGTAAAAATAGAACAGTTAATATGAATTCTTTGCCACCCCGCTACCTAAAAGCAATGTTTCAGCCCTCAGCGCTCAACTGAAGTTGCTAGTTTTACAGTCTTTAAAACTGGGTAGAAGTCATAGAGGTAAACAGTGTATGAGAATGATGCATTACTCTGTTTTGCTTCTGCTCTTTTTTTGCTTTTACTACTGCTTTTTTTTTTTAGCCTTACAGGTGCTATGATATAGAGGTATGCCAGAAGAAGAATATCTCCAAGAAGAAATATCAAAGATGATGTGATGAAATTACTGCTTTTTCTTCTCTGTCACCCAGTGTTACTAGAATTCAGTTGAGATTGTCCTCTCTATCAGGTAGGCGCTTTGCATGGAAGAACAATCCCCATCTTGGAGAACTTGCAGACTAAGCCTAGACAGATGCGTAGGTGTTGCCCTGTGGAGGGGTCAGTATAATTAGCGGGCCAGGAGGTGCATGCTGTGGGCTTCCCAGGAAAACCCAGTTGCCTGGTGAGCAGGGAGAGTTGCCTGTCACTCCCGCAGGTACTCAGTGGCCCCAAGGAGGTGTGCAACCCAGTGGAGTGTGCCTGACCCTTGCACAGCAGCTTCCACCTTCTCCCCCTGCCTGGCCTCTGCTGCTGTGGGGGGTCAGGCAGCACCGCCTGCAGCTGCAGGAGGGATCTGTGCTACAGGTGGCATCTCTTCATGTTTGGTGTATGTGTTCTGTTTCTAAATCAAGGTATTCATTTAAGTAGTCTCTTTACTAAAATTGCAGACCATCTCCATAAGAAGTCTGTGGGGTAGTATGCATGGGAGCATAAAGAGGGTGTTTCGATATTCAAACACAATCCTAAAAATACATGTTTAGAAAAAGTCAAAAGAGCTTTATTTCCTTATGGGTAGAGATGAGGATGTGTGAGAACAGGCTATACTCTGACTGTATCAGGGCAGCTGGGAACAGGAAGTCAGGAAGCTCTTAGAAATAAAAAAAAATGGGGGGCTGGGGCATTGTAAAGGATATGATGGAAAACCACGTGTTAACAAACACGTCTAATCTCCATGTCATATTTTTAAAGATAATGATTGTGTCTTCTCCCAGTACATTTTCTGTCCAGTAAAGTCCGTGGCAGTGTAGGTGTTCAGCAGCTTTGAAAAATGAGCCTTTGCCTCTACATGGGAAGGCACTGTTACTGGAGGTCATTTATTTATTATCAATTATTGGTCTAGTAAGTGTTTTGGTTTGTTTTTTTTTAATTCAAATATAATTGTTTTGCTATTTTTCTGTCTATAGTAAAGGACCGGTAGATTAAAGTTTAAGGTTGCTGCTTACAGGGAACCTGCTAAAGTTCAGGTACAGAAGTGTCAGTGGTCACTGGGTCACAGCTACCACAGTGGCGTGGTTTGGGTTTCAGTCAGCCTGAGGTGAGTGACCTTGGCTAAGCAGATCTAGGTGGCATTTCCAGGCTGGTGCCAGCTGAATGTGCAGCTGGGTTTAGATCAGGGTTCGGCAGGGGCCCGGATTTAGGATTGGGTTCAAGTTTGTTTCAAAACTCACAGAAATCTGTGTATTATGTTTTGGTTTTGGATGCACTCAGAAGTGAGGAAAGGGAAGGCATCAGATTAAATTTGGGAGGGAGGGTTTACTTCTGTGCTTTTATGTGGAGTAATGTTGTGCAGATCTTCTGTGGAACTAATACTAGGTGTGCCAAGTCTTATGCAAGCAACAGGGAAAAAAATTGTTTCAAAGGCCTTTTAACTTTGGGCTTTGTTACTTTTATTATGTTTACACATTTTAGTCTGGTGTAGCTGGTTCTATGCAACTGTGGAAAGTGTTACAGAAACCTTGCATACATGTATGGAACTACCAAATACTGAGAAGTTCTTCTGAAAAGGTAACTTGTTTCCTGCAACAATTGATATCTTTTGGCTAAACCTGCTTCTCCGACTTTCTGTGGTTTTGTGAGAACAGCCACTGGCTGGGAATGGTGGTGTGGGTGTTTACAAGAAGGCAAAATGCGTTGTTCTAGTTCAGATGTTAAGTGCTGTGACCTCAGCTCCAACAACCTCTGTACCTGGCAGGGGACGTCTGTGGGAACAGAGGTGAATTGTCAGCCTTGACTTTATGGTTATTGGCCTTCAGCCCTAAGTCGAGAAAAGCAATTGAAGCTTCTTTTCTACATGTAGAAGCTCAAAGTAACATGGAGTGTAAGACAAGTGGCACAAGCAAGCAGAGAGCATTAGCCAGTTTTCTACTGGCTGGCTGTGAGGGGTGGCAACGTGCTTGTGCTGAACGAGTGACAGCAGTGGAACTGGGACAGAGAAACGATGTGAGTGCCTGGATGTGCCAGCGGACTGACACATGTACCACGTTTCACATGGGCACCCTGAAGAATATCTCGTTCGCTTCTGCTTCGCACTTGTGTGCAGACAGTGGAACAGCCTTGTGGTATCTTCCCATTTAACTCCTCGATGCCATTCCCCCATTCTTTATAGCTTTCCACAGTTGGCCAGGCGTCAGCTGAGCAGTTCTACCTGTGCCGGGAGGGGAAGGAAAGGGCCTGACACGTGGTTTGGATCTATTGGTTGTTTGATGCGTATGAATTGGCATAAGTAATTTTGTTATTGTAATTTGTAATTATTAGCTCTCAGAGCTAATATTTGTGTGACTGTTCTTGGCTTGACAACATTAGTGGATTAACAGCTGCTTTTACTTCACGCTGTCACCATGCCATAAATCAAAGGTCCCGTAAAGTTTTAGGGGAAAACACGTTAAGGCTTGGCTGCAGTCAGCCGAATAGAAAGAAGAGTCAGGCACCCTGCTCTCTGCTTGTGCTTCAGCTGAAACCATCCTCTTTCTCCATGCATCTGGGTCAGTTACACCCTGATCTCAGCTTAGGGCTCTAATCAGTTTGACTCACTTTGTTTCTTAATTATTATGGTGGGATCCTAGGCTTAAGTCTGATT
>JAHREE010102058.1:0-13488 GCA_033628505.1 Tringa tobata | reverse complement strand
AAGTGCAGATTTTTCTTTTTTTTTTGCTGTTCAATATTTGTCCAATTAACCTTTTTAACTCTTTATTTTAGATGTTTTCAGATGTTTCAGATTATCTATCAGATTACCACTAGGCCTGAAGATATTTTACTGGTGAGTTGATTAAAAGTTTGCTTAAAGTAAGCAAGCAATGCACACAGTCAAATTAGTTCCATTGACAGCTTTGGGTTTGAAGTAACAATATCAGCAACAGTCCCTTCAGTTGGAAGTCAGAATTATTATTGTAAAACACATTAATTTAGAAACACAGGATTTTATATAACCTTTACATTTAATTTTTGTGAAAGCAATGACTTTCCAATATGGTGTCATTATCACCATTCAGCTACTTGGACTGATAATGTCTTAAAAATGTGATTTGTTAGTTGCAACCAAAGTTTGATTTACCTTGGTCTTGTGTTTCTCCTTTGGTTCAGTACATACCAAAACTACAGAACTAGAATTGCTCTTTGTTCACCACTGAAAAAGTGTTTCAGGCCAAAAGATACCCATCTGTGTCTTTTAGTACTGTCACAATGCTGAATACACTATTTCTTAATCAGATAACTAAAGATGTTATTAAAGAATTTGCTGATGATGGTGTCAAGTATCTGGAATTGAGGAGCACTCCTAGAGAAGAAAAGTCTACAGGTACGGTCTGTTCTGGTTTTTAATGTGTAAGTCTGACACGCTATAAAACTTAGTTAAGACTATGCTAATAACAAGTAAACTTGAATTTCGTTAGTTCAATAAAAATATACTTTAAATATCAAAGCAAAGATTTATCCATATATAAACATGTCATTTTACGATTAGATTACTGGGGACAAATGTGTTGATTATAACTATTACACGAGAACGTGGGTTATTTGCTTTAGTATGACGTCTGAGTCTGCTAATATTTTGAATAGGTGATTTATTTTTTTGTGTTACTTCATTTTTTTAATTTTATTTTAGATGTGGTTTCATAGAAACACATCAGAGAAGTCCTGTTGCTACTCTCTGGTTCACACTAAGTTACTTTCTTTCAGATACTTAGGAGATTTAGTTCAAATGTATGCTTCAAAGTAAAGATATTTATATATATATGATTCTATATTTATAAGCAGAATAAGAACTACATAGATCAGAAGACTATGGACTAAAATCAAAGGTTCAAAATGAAAGTTAGAAGTCTAGAGAGCTGGGTCTGTGACATAATACAATTAATTCAAATATGTTTATTCCAAATGTGTACATGTATTTGTAGGTATGACCAAAAGGATGTATGTTGAAACTGTACTTGAGGGTATAAAGCAGTGTAAAGAAGAAGGCTTGGATATAGATGTAAGGTAAATACAGCACGTGGGGTACCTCTGTTTCGAGGTTTTGCGTAGTCTGATGCTCGGTCACGGTTTGCAGAGAGGTTTACAAACCGTCAGTGTAGGAAAGAAAATTGTGCTTAAATTAGATCACATGAAATGGAAACAAGCAATTTGTATGGAAATCTGAATTTTTATCTTCCTTTTTACTGATAAAGAATGAAACTTGGTGAAACTTTTCAGCTCTGAGGCTGTTCATTCTCTGCAACACTTTGAGGAAAAGCAGTATTTTTGATGAAATTGCATTAAAGACTCCTTTTTCACAGCCAGATTCATTGCAAAGATTTTGCTGGATTGGCTGTACAAGCAGCCTGCTGTAAAGGAGAACCAGCAGAAAAGTTTCCGGGGGTGTCTGGCTGCTCGGAGGCAGTCTGCTTGCCTGACTCTTAAGGCTGTGGGTAGCGACCCTCGTTAGATGTGTTTGTGGAAGCTGAAGAGCTCTCATTCCTCTTGTGTGGCTGCGAGAGGTTGCTGTCCCGACGGCGCGGGCAGCAAGTGAGCTGCGTGTTGATCCCTGCCCTCCCTCTCGCCGCGGCTGTGGCGCTTCGGGCTGACCTAGTGATGTAGCTCCTGTCCCTCTGCACTTTGGCACCTTCATTCCTTGAACAGTTTCCCGTACAAATACTCTTCATGCTCAGCCATGAAGGACGCAAAGTGCCCTTTTTGTTGGTATCAGACTTGTTAATCTCCTGCTATTACAGCCCTTATTTAACTTAATAGATACGTTTCTATCCTAGGTTGCTAATAGCCATAAACAGAAGGAGTGGCCCGGCAGTTGCCAAGCAGACTGTTAAACTTGCTGAAGAGTTCCTTCTTTCCACTGATGGGGCTGTAGTAGGACTTGACCTCAGTGGTGATCCCACTGTAAGTTTTTTGTTTTATTTTGGTCTGTTCGTGAAGATAAGTATATAATGTTGTGTAAAAGCAAGCGGTTCTAATCATATTTTGTTCTTTTAAGCTTTTGACCTG
Source organism: Tringa tobata (assembly GCA_033628505.1). Classification (NCBI taxonomy): domain Eukaryota; kingdom Metazoa; phylum Chordata; class Aves; order Charadriiformes; family Scolopacidae; genus Tringa; species Tringa tobata. The sequence goes on along the minus strand of JAHREE010102058.1, from coordinate 11,140 downwards.
TTTGTTGCTAGTTTGAAGGGATTGCTTGCAGCCTGGATACCAGGTTAATCCCAGTTGCTGTAAGGAACAGATACTCCAAGAAAGAATCAATAGATTAATGTGTGACAGTGAAGAAAGCCACTGAAAAGCAGTGTTTATCTGGGAAGTGTCTGTTACTAAATAGTCCCAATCAGGTTTACTGGGTTGAAGCAAGTTAAATAATATTACAGGTTGACACTAGCCTAAATTCTGTTTAGATGCACCAAGCGCCTATTGTTTTTTAAGAAAGCCAAAATGGTTGAGGATGGCTGTCAAGTTGTGATGAAACAGCTGTGGGTGATTGACAGCAGTAGAAAGGATATCAAATTCGAGATAACTGGCTTGTCAGTGTTTGCCCAGTTTGTCTAAATTGTGCCCACAGAGTAGAACATTGGGTCACTTGGTGCATTCAGAACTGAAGTAATGGTAAAAGGAAAATAATTCAATTTAACTGTATTTGAATTAAGCGTTTTGGTATTGCTAGACTTAGTTATTGTAATAGGAGGAGTTTTGTAGAACAAGCTGTAGAATGGTGATGTGTTTCTGTCCTCAAGGCAGGACGTGGTCAAGATTTTTTGGAACCACTCTCAGAAGCAAAAAAAGCAGGCCTAAAGCTGGCATTGCATCTTTCAGAGGTAAAAGTTGTCTTTATTTTGGTCCTTCCTTCTCAGTAATTCCCATTGCATAAAAACCTTGAAGAAACTAAAATTGACTTCTGTGCGTTTTGAACTTCTCAGGCCAAACTAGTAATGGTTTAGGGCATTTTGACAAAAGCAAAGGAAATAAGGAGAAATCTTCATCAATCTTTCCTGAATCAGAGCTGTCAAATTATTTTTTACTGTATTATGTCTACTGAGGGGTTGGATGTGAATTTGAAAATTATTAATATTCCAAGAGATCCACTGTTTTCTTCCTGGTATCTTCTGAAAAGTCACGTGTAGTCAAATTTGCACCATTTTCATTCTATTTGCTCTGCTTGCATCAGTAGGAGGAGTTGGGTTTCATACAGGACATTGAAGTGGTAGCTGAAATGTAGTCTGATGAGTCTGATAAATACCGAAAATATTTTTATTTCTTCAGGAAATTAGGCATAATATATGATATCATGGGCCTATTCATACTTGTTTCTGTTTCATTAAGGAGGCTTTTGCAGGACATTCCTGCGTGCTTCTCTGAAAATGTATTTCTTAGATGTCTCAGTGGTCTCTTGGTTTTGTGTCATTTTTCATTTGTTGTGTTGGTTTTGGCCTCTTGCAGTTTAAGTTCTTCACACGCCATTTTTTTAATCCCTGTGTAAAAGAGGCATTAAAGGTCTTCTTGACTGGGCAGTTTTGAAACTGAAGTTTACAGAGCTGATTTGAACTGAAAGCGCTTCAGAGCTGCAAGTAGCGGGGGTCTGTTTTTACATTACCAGTTGAGGGTTCTGGCTCCTTCAGTTTGTAGTTCGCAGTTGTGAGTCACTTTCACGCACTACTTCTTTCTTTACAGGATAGTAATGCAGATGTTTAGCTTCACTAACACTCCCTTTTGGATAAGATGGGCTGTGACAATAGAGCTTGAAGTCTGTTGTAATTATTTAATGTGCTGTTCTATGCTGCCTTGACAGAATGTGAAATATATCCTCTCTAGGTTCCAAATCAAGAAGAGGAAACCAAAATTCTCCTGGGCCTGCCTCCTGACAGAATTGGACATGGAACATTTCTCAACGCGGCCACAGCAGGTTCAGAAGAGTTAGTGCTCCTTGTTCGACAGAATCGGATACCTATTGGTAAGGAAAAAACCTCTCAACTACCCAGCCAGTAGTTGAGAAGGAATTGATTACTAAACGTGCCTCAGAAGATATTACCAAGTATTTGAAACATAGAAAATCAAGGAAACAACAATAGCTGATTTTAATTTTCATTCTGGAACAGAAGTAAGTAAATTAATGTGTCAAAGCCATGCCTTTTGTTTTGATATATATCCTCGTTTCTTCTTTTTCCCCCCCTTAGAATTTTGCATGACATCAAACATCAAAACTCAGACAGTGCCCTCCTGTGACAAACACCATTTTGGATACTGGTACAAAATGGGCCACCCTGCAGTGCTTTGTGTAAGTTCTTTGATTTTAACCGTTTTTAGGCAAAGAGCCAAACTAGTCTGAGGTTGGAGGAGTAAATCTCCTTTTGTGGATCAGAGCTGACTTACTAACAATTTCTGACCTTGCAGCCAGTCGTCTGCTTATAGGAGGTGGTAATGTTCTGTTTGAGAAATGCCTCACAAATGGGAATTTTTAGTATTTCTCTTGGTTTTATTGTAAAGCAAGACCTTTTTTTCTTTTCTTTCCATTCAACTCCAGACTGATGATAAAGGCGTCTTTGCAACAGATCTATCGCAGGAATACGAGCTGGCTGCGAACACATTCAGTCTGACCCCAGCCCAGATGTGGGATCTCTCCTATGAATCAATCAACCATATCTTTGCTTCCAGTGACGTAAAATCAAAGCTAAGGGAACGCTGGTGCCAACTGAAGCCAACCCTGTTTGATTAAAAACTCTTGTTCTAAGCAGCTTGGCTGTTTTAGCTTAGGTAGTAACCATTTTTGACCGAAGTCCCTGGTTTTTGTCAGGCTTCAGGTTTGTAAACGCAGCCCATAAACTGTGCCTGTGCAAAAGGAAGGTGACAGGAACTCCTCCCGTGTCAGTGGGCACAGAAGTAACTGTTCTTCCCTTGTTGGGAAGGGCTCCTGACCAGTGACTGAAATTCCAAATGTGTCCTCACCTCCTTTCTCTCAGTTGATATGACATTTTTTAAAAATAGTTTAAATATGTCATCGTACTAGAAATGTTTGAGTCAGAACACAAGAAAGGCTCAGCTGCCGGGGCTGAGGATGTCTCTGTTGGCAGCGCTTTGCCATCGGGGGGTGTGTGGTGTGTGCATTTGGGGGGTGAATTGTTTTTAAACAGAAGTTCTGAGCAATTGGTTGGATGTGAAGACGGAAACAAACTCAGGGAGAGTGAAATACTTGTCTCAAAGGCATTAAATGTTGCCTCTGTTTTAACTGGGGCGCAGGTCTGACTGCCGCCTGCCGTGGATTCGTGGTGCCTGTGGCGGTGCCTGGTGACCACTCGGCACCGGTCGCATTTAGACAGAGTTCAGAATCTTGAACGCCTTCGCAAACCCTGAGCTTCTGGGGGAATATGGTCTAATTCTTCAAATGCTTTGTAGAATTGTTTGTTTCTTGTAAAAGGAAAAAAAATAAGCAATAAAAATAGCTTAAACCTCCCATGTTTTCGAAACTGCTGCTTCAAGTGTGTGTGCACACGCGTGTGCATGGGAGCTGCAGAGGAGCGGTAGCTGGAGGAGAGCAGAGAAGTGGGGATGTCTGTGTGGCTGCCTGCGATTACCACGGAATGTTTTGCACACAGAAAATGTTCCTTCTGGAGATGGGGAAAACTGTGTAAAACAGAACGGTGGTTTTATATGTTCTTACCTCAACTCAGACCAAGACCTGAGGCTGACTTTCTATTTATAAACAGTACTTCACTTCCCAAATAGTTTGACTGACCGTGTTGTCTTCTGGTGTTTGATTGAGTTGCATTGTCACTTGATGTTTCATCAAGTTTGTATTTTCTTTCTACAAAAATAATTGCTATGGTAAATGTATTCTTTTTTATGGAAAAGCTCTCTAAAGACAGGCTGAGCAGCTCTCTGGGATGCTAGTTATGTGTATCTTTGCCTCGGGGTAAGTGGGCCTGTACCCCAGTGAGACAGCGTTCTCTCGGAAAACAAGTTTTAGAGTATTTTTATAGGTTGTGGCCTTCTAATAACTCCAGTAATAGTATTTGGGTTACTAGTGAAGAAAAACTATCAACTTCCTGTTTATTTACTAAGCGGTGATCCTTAGCGCTCATTTTACCGGTCAAGTGTAAAACTTTCTAAGGCAAAATGACTCATAATGATGAGGTTTTTAGTTTCCAAGGGCTAGTGCTACACAGAAGGAAGTTTGGTTTTTAAGGGTTACGTGTTGAAGGTGAGTGGCAGATGTGGTCACTCAGCAGAGCCCTGGTACGTGCTGCTGTGTTACGCCTCCCTTTTTCCTGCAAGCGTGCAGCCTCTCGGATTTTGAACACGATGGACTGTTACGTGTATCCTCGGTGTTTCCATTTAAGTGACTTCCATGTGTCTTCAAAATACTGCCAGTATTTTGAGGTAGCCTGGAGGGTTCCACCTGGGTGAAGTGGGAGCACCAGGGATATGGCTGGGTGGCTGAAGAACAGTTACGCAGAGCTGGGGGTTAACTCTCATAAGTAAAACTGCAGAGGTTCCTCCTTTAGTTTCTGGTAGGTTTATAGTTAATTTTAAATGCTTCTTGCCGAGCCTGCTTGTTAAATTCAGAGTTAACAGTGAGATAACCATTGTTCAGTTCATAATATTGTAGAAAAATGACTGTGAGATACAGTTGGAGTGAAGAAAGTGTCAGGGCAGGGGACTTCCCTCCCCAAATGTAGTAGAAATTCTGAGTATTTATAGAATTTCATATGGTATGAGATGAGGTTTAAGTATCTATTCAGGTGCAGATCAACTTAATTTTTAAAGTAAACAACACAGATCTAGACTGTGTTAGTATTTTTGTTTATTTCCGTCTGATTATACGAGAGAACCCTTACAAAACAGTCTTCAATACTCGGAATCTTTATTCACATCACATGAAAATACACATTTTGGTCCTACTGAGCACCACTGCCTTCCGAGACGTCTGCAAGAAAACCAAGTCTGCAAACTCTCTGCTCCTTAAGGTGAGGCCAGAAACACCCCACAGCTCATCATCGCACGGCCGCTAAACTCTAAGTACTTACTCGCTGCTCTTCAGCATCGTAGCTTTGCGAGGCATGTGGTTACATGCATGATTTCTACGCCTCTTTCAATATCTGGGCACGTTGAACTACTAGGTTAAAAACACCCAGGACGGGTACGGGCAGTGCAGCAGGTGAGCGCGGAAGATGGGTTAGAGACCGGAGCGTCGCCCCTGCGAGGGGCCAGGAGAGGTGGGGCCGCTCAGGCTGGAGAAGAGAAGGCTGGGGCTGATCGCATCCACGTGTTTAAATACCTGCTGGGAAGGAGGAAAGAAGGTGGTGCTGGGCTCTTCCCAGCAATACCCAGTAACAGGAAAAGGGGCAGCAACTGGAACGGGAAATTCCACCTGCAGGTAAGGGAACACCTTCTCCTGTGTGGGTGGCTGAAGGTGGGGACACGTGGCCCAGGCCGGCTGGGGAGTCTCCAGCCGTGCAGGTGTTCAAACCCCCAGGTGAGCTGTAGTGGACCCTGCCTGAGCAAAGGAGGTGGCCTGGACAATCTCCAGAGATGCCTTCCAACCTCAACGAGCCTGAGGCTCTGAAGCGAGTATATAAATATGCACATGATAAAGTCTCTATATGAATACAAAACCTTTGAAAATTAAATACTGACTTAACTCGGTCACTCAAGTGACAATTTTTCACCAGGCTTGAACAAAAGCAGTTGAGTGACTTGTGAAACCGCTTGATCTATTCCCTCTTCGTAGCCTTCCTTCTTTCACCTCCGTCGTGGAAGCCCTTAGTGCCGTCAGGGCCCTTGGGCAGCCGCAGCACCCCTACGGGCAGCCCGTCTGCCTTCTGTATTTTCCGAGCCAACATGGGGCTACCGGCGGGACTCTTCTCTTGTGTTCCAGCCTGAGCTTTTCTCCTCCGTACCCAGGGGCTGCCCGAAGGGGTGACGCTGCTGTCCGAGGAATAATCCGTACCTTTCCGTGGCATTTCAGGGCTAGTGCCTGGGTTGAGCTTGCTGTCTTCAGCCAGCGGAGACTTTCTGGTTACTTTTCTTAGTGAAGATGGACTGTTCCAAGGACTCGATCTGGGTGACACGTTAGGACTCAAATGGTTGGTTGGGTGAATGACGGGGCTCAAATTACTCCTGGTATTCGTTGTGGTACTTCTGCGTCCCGACAGTGGTGATGCCGGATTACTCTCTGGGTCAGAAGAGCTGTTTGCTGAAGATTCATCACCAACAAACTGAAGTTCCTCAACTCTCTTATTAAGGGATTTAGCCTTCCTAATGCTCTTGCTGGTGTCCTCATCACGGTTCTTGTCTTTGGGAACTTTCTTCTTTGGAGGTTTCATGCCTATTAGGACAACTTTCATGCCGGTCTCTTTCTTTTCAGCACACATGAAGTCATGAGCACACACGGCAGCATCTATTTCTTCAAATTCTATAATTGCACATTCCTGAGTTCCCAGTTGGGTGTACCTGTTGCTGACCCTCCTGATGTCAGGTGGTAGATCCCTACCAGGCTTGAGAATACGAACTGATGAAATTGCACCAAAAGTGACAAAGGCTTTGAGGAGATGCTCCATTATCCTTTCTTGCACGCATCCGTTTTCTTGCTGTTTGTTAACAGCCTCCAGCTCAGAAATCCTGTGGATGTCATACACCAGTAACATCCTGGTAGGGAGGTTTTCACTTGGAAACACTGGAACTGGAGTATTTCTTCTAACCTTCTTGTTGTCATCATTGAGCTCAAGAGTGTCCGAGTACTGCAGTGCATAGGCTGTGGTTCTCCAGTCACGGGTAAGGTGCTTCACCTTGAAGACAGACACAGGTAAAGCAGCAGAACTGATCAAACCCACTCAAAGTAATTACAGAAAGTTTAGGGCAGCTGCAGGCTCTAGTCTACAGACAGAAACCTGGATTTAAGTTTCATGCAGCAGAACCGAGTGACAAGTAAACGGTTTTGCAGCTCTAATGGGCAGCAGTGAGCTCCGGTAAAGGTCACGTCCTGTTGAATCTACTGAAAATAGGAACTGACGCCAAATCTAAAACTGAAAATCATTACTTTAGCTTAAAGCCTGCTCTAGTGGTGTTCAGTCATTCCATAGCTAGGTCTGAACCGTGACCAAAATGCATGTTCTGTGGGATTTATTTTGTTAAATTTGCCAAACAAGTAGTTTTGCCAAGTTTAGGACTTCATTTTATTGAATTTATTCTTCCTCTCTCTAAGATCTCAGTTTAAAACCTCCCAAACTTCTCCACTTCCAAGGATTGTTTTTAAGAGTTTCTCTGTTATGGGTATAATACGTTTGTGGTCTGAAGGAAGAGGGAGCGCCTTCATTTCTAGACTGAACAGCTCTGCAAAACTGTCAGAATCTTGACAAAGTGCTTCTAATGTGATTTTAGAAATCAGTTACATACACACACTTACATAGGAATTCCTAATGTAAAAAAGAATAAAACCTACCTCACCTTTAAGTGACTTCAATTATCAGAAATCTGTCTACTACTCTTAATTTTTGGATCTCCATACATTTGGCAAAGGTCAGATTCACCATCCCTTCTCAGAGACAAGAAAGTGACTTCACCAGGATTAATTAGCTACTAATGAGTAGCTGATCTAGAAATGAATTTTATCCAGTGTCCCACTTACTGTGCCCTATTGTCTCCCAGATTGATAATTTAAAAGCATAGTTGCTTAAAAGCCTATGAGTTCCCAGTCAATCACTAATGAGTTCAGCAATTAAAGTTCTAGCTGAAACAAACCTACCCATCACATCAAAACCCCTGAGAGAGGCAGATAAAGGAGGCTGTAAAACCATCTCTATAAAAGAAGTTATTTTCATCTCGTCTCTCCTCATGTGTTTAGATTCATCAGGCTTACACAAGGCACTTCAAGACTTAAAACACTAGCTTACCTTCTTAAAAGAAGTGAGGAGTTTAACGCTGACATAGCCCATCTTATTTCTTCTCACATGCTTTAGAAGGAAGGCATCTTTCTCAAGGTTCTCATCTGAGAAGTAATATTCAATCTGTGCTATTAACTTCTGGATCAGGTCATTTTCTGGTGGTTTCCAGTTCTGGTCAGAGTCATCATCATTTTCCCCACTGCTGGAAAACAGTTAAATCATTTTATTAACGGCTCTTCATCTTTTGTTAGTAGATTTCAAATAGTCTTTCAAAATGAAAAGGGATAACTGTAACCCTGACTCCAGCATACTCTATATGTGAAGGGGAGGTCAGCTCAGAGGATGGAGCTTTCCAGTCTGCATCCTGAGCTCTTTCCTGAGCTCTCTGATCTCAGCGCGGAACGAGCCATACACACTGGCATCTTGAAACCACTCTGCCAACTCAAATCCTACACTAAAACATGACATGCAGGTGCGATACCACGTACGTCCAGTGAGAGTCTTTTATTTTTCAGTATGAAGCTATTAAACACAGGCTTGACATTTATGTGTTTCATGCGGAGAGTCACACACCGGTGAATGAATATTCCAGCTAGAAGAACTCTTGATTTCTCAAGCCTCGTCACTGCATGAGTGCAGGAGCCAGTATCCGGGGAGTAAGACAGACCGACAGGACTACTGCACTTCTTACAGGTCAGAGTAACTCAAGCAGCAGTTTACCGAGGGCCTTAAACTGTGCGTAGCTGCAGACGAAGGACTTGGGTGCAGCAGCTGCTGCTGCACCTCGGGAACAGCTGTACCTGCACACACACGCAGGCTGTGAAGAAGTCATTCTCGTTTCCTCTCTGCCATCTAGGTACCTGTGCAGAATGGAGCGCTACTGAGCATTCTATCCTCAAAAAAGGGATTGCGAACGTGGATTTGAAACTTCTTGCCACGTACAGTTACAGCAGCACGTTTGTTACTGAAATACAACCATTTAAATTGTTATCTAGCTTCGGGCAAGTTCACTCTCAGGCTACAGCCACAGATGTTGCTATTGGAAATACAACGCGCAAGTCTACCTTCAGCCAGAGTCATGTTTTTGTAAAGCTGTTAACAGTCTAGTTTTGCTGTGCAATTATCATGAAAGTTTCTGTTAAAAAAAATAATAAATCACCCCCTAAGCTCCCTAGACCCTATAAATCATGTATTACTTTGGTCTCCCATGTACCTCAGCAACAAAAAAGGAGGAGCCACACATTTTCCCAAAGTTGTCTTAAATGGCTTTTGCAGAGCTTGTGAAATCAGTGAAGAAGGGAGCAGGCACCACACTCGAGTCCTATGTGGGCAGTCTGGCAGGGAGAACACGGGCCACCGGATCCCCTGGCCTGGCAGTTTTGTCCCAGGGGTGAACTGGAGACTGTGATCTTAATGCTGAGGGGGATTTGAAGCTAACGATTTATTTACTTATTATGGTTCTCCCGATGACACATTAGATACACATGGATACTCACACAATCCTACCAATCTCCTCATTAAAATCTCCCCAGCCACTTAATGGGGTACAGTTCAAAGGAATGACAAGAGTGAGAGAACAAGAAAAAGAATTATTTGAGTTATTTGACAATGCTAGAAGTAGAGCATAACAGATGGACTTATAATTAAGATAGAAAAAAATCATTTAATGGCCAGCTGTGGCCAGGTCAGATGGGACTTTGAGCAACTTGATCTAGTTGAAGATGTCGTTGCCCATAGCAGGAGGGTTGGACTAGGTGGCCTTTAAAGGTTCCTTCCAACCCAAACTATTCTATTCTATACAAAGGTAGTTGATAAATCAGTGTCAGTCAACACTGATTAAAAAAAAAAAAGCCTAGTAATTCACAACTTTCATTTACTTATTATTCAGAGCTTTGTGATGGATAGGCTTGTCGAACAGTTAGGACAGACTGGAAAACAACCTTTTAACATGGTGACTCATCTGGCTATTAGTCACACAAGAAACTAAACACGTATCTGCGTAGATCTGGGGTTTTAAGTATCAAAACTCACAAACAATATATTAAATTGTCTGGATACAGTCTAACCTCTTGATAAGTTTTTGCAGAGTTTCAAAAAGAATCAGGTATTGTATTAATAAGCACTATGTGGCAATATAATGTGCAACATTTAAGTTGATGTTCCAACAGCACAATCACTCCAAGGCAGTGCAAGTCTGTTAACAAAACCTAGCGGGTATCATCCTGGGTGCCTACTGACGGGATGTGTGGCTGCAGCAATCATTACATTTCAATTTCTATTGCAAAGCATACTTTAGACTGAGAACATAATAAGAACATTGACCTTCCAAGCTCAGATTGTGCCTGTCTGCATCCAAAATCAACTTCAGTTGAGCAAGAATAGCTTTACTCTATGCATAGGAGAACCACCTGTTTCCTACAGTCTGAAGATTTTTCTGAAGCACCTGGCAGCTAAACGGCTGTGGGCTGAATGTCACAAATACTCGGAGATCTCCCGAAGAACTGTGGTGTCTTGACCGTGAGGAAATGGTTTTAATTTCTTACGTTACAAAACCTAGAAATTGAGGGAAAATAACCTAAATTGTCTGCTAGCTTAGCTGCAATCTGAAATGGCTGATTCCCAGCAGTTTTAGACCATCACTAACAGTTTTCCAAATCTATGGGTAAATGATTTCCTATCAGATGTTGCATTCCCAACAATAAATTTTTAGCTAAGGTTACATGTAAAAAGCAAAAGCATGTGCGAACTCCACTCACCTACTTTTGATGTAGAGGCTTTACAGTTCTCTCCATGGCAATACCTCTGCCCCTTCCTGCATCACAAAAAATGCAACCTCTGCAAGGACTTAATATACAAGAAATAACCACCCTATTTTCTAGTCTAGGCCAGGGCTAGCCAGAAGCTCTTACACAAGTAACATTGTCAAAAAAGCCCAAATGTAAGAAATATTCTGAATTTAAGAAATCGGTAAGTGGAATGCAATACTCCTGTACACAATGTATAAAAATAAGGCAATCACACATGATTGTGGAAAGAGGAAGCAGGCCCAGCATAAACACTTCACTTGTGTCTAGGCTACGCTTGCCTCCTGTTTCTGTAGGGCAGCGTTGACAACTCTGGCAGCTGCAGAAAACTGCCCCAAGTACCCCTCTGTAATTTAAAATAATGCACTGCAGTTCATTCTGAGTCAGTGCTGGGATATGAAGTCAGAGAATCGATTAGAAACAATTGATCTACAAACAGAATACTGAATTTCATGCTACTGTGCCTAAATCTTTATGTGACTGAATTTATTACTGCATCTGCAGCTTTACTACCAAACACAAGATGAACTGCAACTAGCGAGCTTTGTCTCTCTGCAGTTTTCTGGCACAAAAATCCTGGAGGTTCCTTCTACAAGAGATTCTGGTAGGCATCAAAGCGACTTC
>JAHREE010101962.1:0-10655 GCA_033628505.1 Tringa tobata | reverse complement strand
AAAGGCATTTGCAGATTTTATGCCATCCCTGAAATGCCAGTGTTTATATCCAGCTGTACTGGAGCCCCATAAAAGCCCTTTCTTAGTCAGGGCTAACGGAGAGAAGAAGGGATGCACCCAGGTAATTGGGAGACAGGGGGATTTGTAGTGATTCTTTCTGTCTATCATTTTGTTTAGCCACGTTTCTATAATTTATGGAGTGAACGTTGTTTGCTCTCCTGGTGCACTTCCAGGATTTAACGTTGTACAGTCATGAGCTGCTTACACAACTTCCAGCGAGGGGGGAGGTCTGTATTATTTTAGATTTATAGATGGGCAAATGAGGGAACAGGAGAGAACTCCCACAAGCCCAGGGAGGTGGAAGGGAAGAGCAGATGTTACGCTTTATCTTGGTTTCTGACATGTGGATCTCTCTGTCTCTCTCGCAGCAGTCATGCAAGCACATTTATCAAGCACAACATGCATACTCTGCTGCTCTCCCAACATTTCTAATCCAAGTGACTGCATCCTCACACGGTGCATCTGACCTCAGAAAACAATTTTAATCTTTTCATGTCCCTCTTTTCTAAAAGCAGTATTTTATTTATTGCTTTACTTAGTACTCCAGCAAGAGCGGCAGCAAAGCACGTAAATCAAGGATGATAGTCTATGTGCGGTGCTGTAAGTAGTAGTAATACTGATGGCCCTGGGACTAAAAAAAACACATTATCTAAGGTCATAATAAGCACAGGTCACACATAGACCAGATTGTATCCCAAGAAAGCACAGTTTGCACACAGAGTTGTTCAGGAAAGCTCGGTGAAAACGTGCCAACTGCAAGGAGAAAAGGGAATCCTCCTTGTTCGAATGGGTAGCGCTCACCCAGGCGCTTCTTCATTTTGGTGTGGAATAAGCAGCATATATGCCCCGTGCTGTGTCCCCAGGGTGTGTGTACGTTTCATCCTCCTTAACAGGGCTAATGCACCAAAATCCTTACAGATCTGAGTTTGAAAACTGTTCGTAATATTAGAAATAGCACAATAAATTGACGTTTGAATTTGACTGTGCTGCCAGTGTTGTGTCCTGAAACACTCTCAGAAAGTGGGGAGAACATCTGCAGTTCTTATCAATTAATATTTCTGCGGCATGTCTACCTACCCCATGCTGTGTGTATGCAAAATGATCCAAAAACGAGTCTATACCAACAAAGGATCTCTAACCAGCAACCAGTCACCTACAGCCTGAGCCAGATTCAGTCCAGCCTGTCCTGCCCCTGCAGCTCCTGTGGGATCTTCGCTCCCTTGTGCTTGGCTTGGAGTGGCAGCGATGGGATGATGTCCTTCTGAGAGGGGAGAAACTCTAGGAAGTTGTCTACCCTTCATCTTCCACGTCACGTCAGGGACTGGAGAAGGAGAAATGTGTAGATCAGAGGAAAGCAGAACATGGGAGCAGCTCGGAAGCGCTCGACTGGTTTTACAGCAGCCACCCTCTCGGTGATCCCGTGCCCAGGATGTCCCCTGTGCTTGATGGGCCTCTCTGCCCCGTCCTGGGACGAGTGCCAGCTCAGGGTGGTGTGTAACAGCCTCTCTTGCTGTTCTGAGTCAGAACCTGGAACACGGCAAGCACAGGTCAGCCAGTCCCTGCTTCCAGCCCAGTTACGAGCGGAGAAGTTTGGGGTCTCCTATCTTTTTGGTCCCTAATCAAAGGAACCTGCCCCGTATTTAGCCATTGCAAAATTGCGCCGTGACACTTGTCACAGCCTTTGGGGGGGATCGCACAAGTCTTGGCCCCTGTCCCCACTGCCTGTGACAGGCCACAGGAGCTGGCTGGAGGCTGGCAGTGGAGATTCCTCCTCCTCGGACCACGCTGACGTGGTGGCACCGGGCTGGCGCTGCAGGAGTGAATCACCACCTCTCCCAGGAGTGGTGCTCCCGGGACAATGGCAGGCCTGGGAACTGCAGGCAGCCACTCCTTACGCTAGACAAACTTTGAAAGGAAAAGCAAACTGAGTTTATTTGACTAAACTGCTTAACAAATCAGCACCTGTTTCTTGGAGGAAGAAAGGGGGAACGAGTTAATATGCCAAATAGTTTTGAGATAAAGTGACTTTTACCATTTTGACAGACCTTCACGATTGTTTCCTGGTTCCCTCCAGGCAGAAAGCTCCCCTCTCCAGTTAGCCCCAAAAACAACGTACAGAACTGTCTGGAAGTGGGATGCAACCTTGTAGATATACTTCATCCTTGGGCTTTGATTTCTTTGAGATAAGCATGAACTCGCAGTGAAATTCCCCTTTTCATCCTGCTCTCTGGATAGTGTTCTGCTGGGTGTGATTCCACCTTTACTGCTCTCTGAATGTCCATCCTCAGGTCTTAAGTTTTGATCCACATCCAGCCACAATCGTCAAGGAATAGCCCTGGAGCAGTTCTCCTGTTTGGGCAAACCCAACCAGGCATAGTTCTGGGTCAGCTGCAAATAAATATCGCAGCATAATGCAAATGCAAATGCCTCCCCTCTTGCCAAAAGTTAAGAAGAGTTTCATCACCTCCAAGGACATACGACCTTGGATTTATCTGGGTTTAATAATACTTCAGAGCTGTTCATTACACAAGCTGTTAAGCGCGGACAATGAATGAAGCTCATTAGCAGTTTGATACAGGCTAGATATGATGGCAGACAAATGGCCATGGGGACAAAAGTGCATTTGAAGAAGATGGCTCCTAAACCCAGCATTTATGGATGACGGACAGGACACTCTGGCCGTCCTGGCGTTCCTGGTTGTTGCACGTTTTGTCCCCTGCTGGGGGGACATGGCAAAGGAAAGGTTTCCCGTGTCTCTGGCTGACACTTCCTTAGAGCCCATTCAGCCCCAGGTGCACAAAGCAACCTCTGTTCCCAGGCAGCCAGATGGCCAGCTGCAATCCAGTCACTCTTTAATTAACTTTGGGTTGGTTGGTTTTTTTTTCCTCTGTGGGTTGTTTCTGGGAGAAAGGGAGCTCACAGCTTGTTTGTTTACATGAGATTGATTTGGCCTGGCAGTTCCCTGGGTCTATACTAAGCGTTTTGAAGTGTCTTTGGGTTTTGTTATCAGCGTAAAAGGAGTAGAAGCTGGGAATCCAAGGGGATTTCTGGGATGTATCTAAAGAAGTTATGTAAGGATGAAGGTTTATTGCAACTCGTATGCAGATGGGCACGCACACGAAACAAAGCTGATGGGGGCAAACTAATCTGAGGCCTTGGTTACTGTGTGCTGTTGAGCTGCTACAGGGGATAATTAACTTTAAATGCAGCTACAACAAACACCACTGACCTGTAAGCAGCTCCTCTAAACCCTGTGGAGTTGTTTGAGCGCGTGGAGTCACACAACATACATAAAGCAACTGTGGGATGGAAGGTTCAAGATGTATCCCTGCACATCAGGGAACATGCCAACCAGCAGGACCACCTGATCTGGATTAAAAAGCAGAAGGGTGTGAAGAATCTGCAGCTAAAATGTCCAGGTCTAAAACTAACAAGTAGAAAGAGAAAAAAAATATTGAAGTAACATATCAAAAGTAAGTTCGCTCTGCAATCCAGCGGTGGGAATTGGCTTTTACATGTGTTACCTAGCTGTCCCCAGCAATCGAGCCGTGGCAGCACCTACATCATATTCTACTGAGACACCAAGCATGGCAGCAAGTGCCACCTCCATCCTGCTACAGAGGACAAAAGCATGGTCCTCTGAGGTCCAAAAGCAAGTAGAAGGGAAGGTGGGGAAGCTATACCAGCTCACCGAGTCCGAACATGGAGAGGGGAGAAAGAACTAGAGAGAAAGGAGGCAGCCACACAACAAAGGAAAAGGGATTATGGAGTATTTTTCCTTTGGAAGTAGCAAGACTGGAAGGGAGGAAGTGCTGAAGGAGAGGAGTTGCATCAGAGGAAAGGTGAAGAAGAGTAATTTTGAATCAGGATGGTCTTAAAGGTGAAGGATGAAGCACACTTCCCACATCTGCCACTGAAGGGAGGTCTCTCTAGATGGAGAACTTCTTAAAAATTACTTTGAAGCCCTGTTGCTTCTGATACCAGAGCATTTTGCAAAGCACAGCTTTGGGACAAATGACGTACATCTCACAGGCTATAATGTCACTGCAGAGATAAGACAAGGGCGGAGCTGTTGCGAAAGCGGGCCTGGAAAATCGCAGAGGTGCTCCCTGCTATTTTGCATTAGAGAGTGGTTTTTTAATTATTATTTATTGATTCATATCCCAGATGAAAAAGCAGAGCCCTCCCCCTGGTGGCAAGTAAAGAAACAAAAACGTATCAATGATTTTTTACTGTCCTGTCAATCTAAGGCTATAAAATGAAGTAAGCAACATTAGACAGGACCTATTTTTTATTAGGTTAACCAATACAGATGGGGGAAAAAAGACAATTTTGCAAAACACAAATCCTTTTCAGGACTTACATAGAATTATTTACTTTGAAGGCTGATGCAACTTGAGAACAGTTTCCGACTTCAATTTTATGGTTAATTTATTAGACAATTTGTAAGAGAAGCAGACGATAAAACCTGTAGAATAACTTTTAGCAGCTAAGCAGGGTAATTGTAATGCGCAATAATCCCATTATTTCCACTGAGTCCTTGTCTTTTAGTGCCCAATTGAGTTTTGGTGCCCAAAATCCCTTAAAGGCAGACTAGTTAGGAAAGTAAAATTCAATATGCTACTGAACAGTAAAAACGGACTCAGTAGACAATTTGTTTTTATTGTATACAACAATTTTCCCCAACTAATGTCCTCAGATAGCTCTTCAAAAATTATCTGTAGAAAATTATCTCTCTGTGTTTGTTATGGGAAGTGCCTTTTGGACAGGATTTTTTTCTTCAGAAAACTCATTTGGTGGATGAGGTGTTGCTTTGGCTTCACTAAGGCTTTCGACACTGTCTCCCATAGCATCCTCAGAGACAAACTGATGAAGTACAACCTAAGCAAATGGGCAGTGAGGTGGATGGAAAACTGGCAGAACCACTGGGTTGAAAGGGGCTCCTCACTAGTGGAGCACCCCTGGGGTCAGTACTTTTAACATCTTTATTAATGACCTGGATGAACGGACAAAGTCCACCCTCAGCAAACTGATATATGATATAAAACTGAGGAGAGCAGTGGATAACCAGATGGTCGTGCTGCCACTCAGAAGGACCTCGACAGGCTGGAGAAACAGACACAGAGGGTTGTCAGGAGATTCAACAAAGGGAAAAGCAAAGTCCTTCACCTGGGGAGGAATAACCTGTGCACCAGTACAGGCTGGGCGCTGACAGCAGCTTTGCAGAGGAGGATGTGGGAGCCCAGTTGGAGAACAAGTTGACCATGAGCGAGCAATGCGCCCTTGTGGCAGAGGTGGCCAACAGCATCCTGGGCTATGTTATAAAAAGTGTTACCAGCAGGTCAAGAGAGGCCATTTTTTTCCCCCTCTATTTTTCTTTTCAGTTCCAGTAGATAAACACTAGGTATTACCCTGCCCTCAACAGTATAGGTAGTATAAGAATGGCTGCATTGTAATTACATGGAAAAACAACTGTTATCTTTTAATTATAAAAAGGAGAAACCTCCTTCGGCTGTGGCATTCAACGTTAATAACCACTGCACCATAAACAAAAATATATTCCCCCACCCTCAACAGCGGCAAGCTATGCCCTTCACCACAAAACACTGTCTAATGTTTAAAAAGGTTTAATTTTTCACCCTGGTACAAAAATACAGTACAATGTGATGGCAAGGCATTCGCCAAAAAACATTCAAAGAATAAAAGGGGAACCCCCATAAAGCTTCAGCATAACCCACCCTCACTCAATGAAACAATCAAAAGGTGAGTGCACATGGAAAAAGTTAAATTTCTGCCCAAAGGCATATAAAGATGAATCACACAGTTTTACACAAAAATGTGTTTGCAGAGCTAATAATTTCGCATGCTACTTGGACATTCATGAAATTGATTCTACTTGGCTTAGTGGCAGAATTCATGATTTGGGATGTCTAGAAAACACCTGGCCCAGGAACATGCCCCATTTGTAGGAATCCCCAGTAAAAGCAATGGGATCACACAACACCAGTGAGAAAAGAGGGATTCAACCCCAATTAAGCATTAAAATGCCAACTACTTCTAGTTATTCCAATCACACTGTTTGTCCTTAAATGAACATTTTTGCCCTACACACCTCCCTTTTAACACCAAATATTAGTGGTTGCTCAAACACACAAACTGATGTGTTTGCACATCACCCAGTTGCAAATAACCATTACAGCACAAACTGCCAGGCAGAGGAGGAGATAACACTGTAACTGATGCATGTGTGTGAACTCCAAACAGGGTTTAACCTAACATTGTTGACAGAAGAATTATGTCCCTCCAGTGCATCTACATTCTTTGTCTGTTTAATCATTTCCTTTTAGAGTTTTGAAGTGATGGAAAAGCATCATTCAGTGCGTTCATTATAGTTCATCTCCCAGGTGTTTTTGTTTGAAAGCATCACCTGTTAGCTTCTCCTGGGCTTCCTTCATCCCTTGGACAACTGAAAGATTAGACAGAGAGACAGCAACTATTAATTTCAAGATGAAAACATCAAGGTGTCCTGGTAATGAAAAGTGTTTTAAAATAACACAGTTACAGAATGTAGATCTACAAATTAACCCCTGGAAAAACTAAACAAAACAAAACAAAGAGTCCTGTGCCCTTTCCCCAACTGTTTGTAGCTGGATCATGCAAATTTCATGATTTTCCATGCCACAACTGGAGACAAAGTTTAGGTCCTATAGACATTATAGTAGGTATTAAGGTGAGTCATGATTTTAAACTGGGTTCCTCAAGGCATAAGAGCCACTCACTCACATTGTATCTAACAGATCCCAGTTATGCCGTAAAGTATCATCATTTTTCTCCACTCAAAAGTGAAGATGTGTCCCTCACTCAGGGAAGACCCAGAGTTTCATCTCACTAAAAACACACTTCAAACTACTTTGCACATACCTTGATCAGCGTTGGTATAGAAATACTTGTAGCTGGGGTTTCCTTTCTCATTTATGATTTCTGGGTGAACTTTTCCACTGGGGTCTATGAAACAAGAAATCAAACAGGAAATTTAGGTGGTAACAATAAGAACACAGTCCTGTGAATGGATACAACAGCTGTGGATACCTTACCCATGAAAAGGATTCTGGGAATGTAACCTCCATCGGGACTAAAGGCTTCATCCTTTGGCTCTTCATCATCCTACCCAAGCAAGACAGAAGAGAGGGAACATATTAGCAAGGTCTCTAACAAAATACAGCACTCATTTTAAAGAAACAAGCTATTGCCTTCAGATTCCATTTATCCTGAGTAATTTACATCTTGAACAGACACTAGGTAAGTGCAGTATCTGCCACTCTCAAATGAAAGTTATACTTACCTAAACAAGTATAATTTTTGAAAAGAAAAGTATTTTTTTCCATTCTGTCAATTTGTGTTAAACAAGTGGGAGGTGTCCCTGCCCACGGCAGGGGTTTTGGAACCAGATGATCTTTAAGGTCCCTTCCAACTCAAAGCATTCTATCATTCTATGGCAGAATGAATATAAATTCCTTTATCGTGGCAACAGAATGACACGAAGTACAAATTTTTAAAGAGACAATGGCAGAGAGCCAGGTTTATAAACACAATTAAAATAACCAGACTGAAGAAATCGCTTTTTCAAACAATCATCTGTATCAATCAATCTTGAATACTTACTCAGGAGTGCACGATTTAGGATGTGCACAAAACAGGATGCAACCAGTTAAGTGGGATTCCAAATGGTTAATTACTAGGCTGTAACATGGATACAAATCAGAGAGCAGCCTACCTCAAGGTTGACCATAACAAAATTATGGGCAAGTTCAGAGATCTCCTTGGATTCAGCAAACTTTGGCTTTAAAGCTGGGGAGGGGAAAAAGAGATGTGTAAAGACAGTGGAAAAGATTTCAGGTTTCCAGGTCAGCAGCAAAATCTCAACTTCATTCCTCCCTCTAGAGAGCTGGTACTTTTCAATAGGCAGTGAGAAAATAGAATATATGTATCAAACCGTCGAAGCCAGGCTCAGAACAGGAGGTAACTGAAGCAATCCTTGCTGAGCAGCCATGGCCAACAGACACACACGGTCATATTGGCATCAATGGAACAAACACAAAAAACTTGGTGTAAATCAGCAGTTCTCACTCAACCTATTCATACTTTAAACTTAGCAATTATTTCAGCAAGCTCTGGTATTCCACTTACCTTTGCAAGCTCCACACCAAGACTTGTGGATGATAACCATAAGAGGCAAACCGCTAAAAAGAAAGAAAAGAAAGAAAACTGTCAAGGAAATCTTACACAGACCACATTCTATTACATGTACATTTTAACAGTCGTGACTTTTACAAAGGCTAAATGTAATGGAAAACAAGAGATGTAAAGAGATTCTGCTATGTTTTAAGGTTGTCTTGCAAAAAGTTTTCCCAATCTTAAAATACGTGTAATAATAATTGATTATAACTGCTAGCCAGTAACTGCTCTTATAGAGGAAGAGACTTTCTCTTCGGAAGGTTTGCTCTTAATTAGTTTACATTTGCTCAGATACACAACTGGTCGTGTTTTTTTACTGGAAGTGGTTAGTGACACCAGCTGCTTGAGATCTCAGGATGGATTTTCTTGGCTGCTTAAAGCAATCCCGTGGATGACAGTCACACATCCGTCCCTCTCCCCACTACGGTCTGTATGTTTGTCACCTCCTGTGACTAAGAGCCTCCACTGATCAATAGCCAAACACAGTAACCTAGCAAACCTTCTGGTGGCCGGGCTGTTTTCCTACATGTTGGTCTGCTGAAATAAATGTGTGACAAATGTGACAAGTGCCCGGACTGAGAAGAAGGGGGGGCTGTGTGGAACTGCAGCCTAAATTAAGTGCAATGCAAAAGGGCAAAAGTTATTCTTTATTATTCTCTCCCCAAATAATTCACTTGACCTTCACTACCTATACTACTACCTAGAGGTTAAGTTTCCATTGCCCGACGTATTTATTTTATTTAATCCTGTTCTCCAAAAATCCCACTAGCATTTCACCTTCTGACAAAGTCAAGCTTGCCAAGTTCAATTTCTCTAAGCTCTTTTATAATATATTCAGGCTGCACCATGCAATTAGACAGAGGCCTTAAACATGCTACAAATTCCTGTTGTTAGTGCTGGTGATTCAATTAATCCACCACTTCACTGCTCCCAACTATTTTGCATCAATTTTACCTTTCTAACAAGAAAAGTGATACAAAAAGTCCTGACTATTTTGTATCAATTTTACATTTCTAACAAGAAAAGTGATACAACTACAGGTGACTTTTGTTGCTATTGAGCACATCCAGGTAGTACAACACTTATTTACACACTTTCTGCATGCAGAAGTCTTTACTAACACTTTCATTGTTTCTACCATCCAACAAGTTGTACTGGTGAATGCTGACTAGGGC
Organism: Tringa tobata; assembly: GCA_033628505.1. Lineage (NCBI taxonomy): Eukaryota > Metazoa > Chordata > Aves > Charadriiformes > Scolopacidae > Tringa > Tringa tobata. The sequence goes on along the minus strand of JAHREE010101962.1, from coordinate 1,185 downwards.
AATAAACTAAGAAAGACTAAGAACAAAAATTGGGTATCTCATCCCTCTTCTTTTACCAATAAACCCCATAAGCTGTGGAAGGGTATCCAAGGGAAGTTGGTAATAATGATATAGCTTCTAGACCAGTAAGAACAGCCTCAAACTAGGTGAAGGAAAATAAGGAATCAAGAAAGACACACAGAGAACACACTATATGGATACTTCTTTCACGATACGCCAAGCAAAGCAGAGTTTAAGCTTTCTGTTATTGTAAACCCTGTTACCATTTTGGGAGTTAAAAATGAAGTTAATTTCTCACAGAGAAATTACAAACACCTTTGCACAGGGCAGAAACTAAATTAATTACTAGCAGCAGCACTGAAGTACAAGTTTTTCTTTAGCTGTAGAGAGATATGAAAGGAAATTTCTACTTAGCAGCATTCAGTTATGGCCTTCACAACCAGGAAAGGGCAGAGAGGAAGCAACTGACGTTTAGAGTAGTTCAAACAAAAGTTTGCCATTAATAACTAACCAATATGTTATCATCTTTACATAGGACTCTGTTTGCAGTAAGGAGCAAGAATACACATTTCCCTTGTAAAGCTTGTATTGCATCACCGTCCTTTCCCTGATAATGGGTGAGCGTCCTCTTTCTTGAGGAGAAGCTGATTTAAGACTTATTATTATTCTTATCATCAAGGATCAGTGCTTCATGTCAGAAGAGCTCAATCACCTGCTAATCAGTACTGCAACACACTTTTTTCTTTTAAAGTTAAGAGAAATTTTCAAAGCAGATTTTAAATGGAAGGGCTCACAGTCCTGAATTACCAACTCAGCCAGTGAGAACTCACAGAAGTTTTAGAGATACTGAATGTATTTTCTCAGCTTTATTCTTTTTAGTTTGACGGGGAAAATAAACTTATTTACATCAAAACATTTTTGTAGTCGTTTCTCAGTTCTGCAATGCATAAGTCCACCTAGCAGCCAGTATGTCAGATAAACAACTATTATAATTGAACTAACCCCTCCTGCCCCACTTTACCATTTCCTCTCAGGTAGCACTACAGACACAATTAAAACCAAAAGCCATAATTTATTAAAATGAGGAATGAAGCAACCCCTAGAAAGTGAAAAGTTTATATAAGCTATATATGTTGTATAGCAAAGACTGAAATTAGTTGAAACGACGTGCAAAACTAAGTTACC
>JAHREE010101930.1:0-11508 GCA_033628505.1 Tringa tobata | reverse complement strand
GACCCCCTGCAGCAGGACACAGCCATGGGTTTTGAACCCAGTGTGGGAGGTCCAGGCAGAGGCCCTGAATTGCATACAGCCATGTGCTTGGGGGAGCTCTGGTGGGTATTACTACTTACCTGCCCCGTGCCTATGCTCTACTCTGGCACCTGCTCTTGGCCATCCTTGGAGACAGGACAGATGGGAAGATATTTTGGTCCGGGAAGATATTTTGGCCCGGAAAGCTTTTCTTATATTTGTGTGCTGCCTTTTATTTTCTTCCATGCAGGTATCCCAAGCATTGCAAAGTGTGAGTAACCTGGCCCTCCTCTCTTCCCTTGTTTATTACTGTCAACAGAGAGAAAGTCTTTAATGTGGAAAAAACCCTTTTCCCTCAGCCTGTGAACCCAGCCCAGACTTGCACTGGGAATGCTGGCAGCGACATTTTTCAGGTCGAGACACGCCGCTGAGATGGCTCAGAGCCGCTGGGAGTCCTGCAGTGACAGTGGGAGTCACGTCATGAATCTGTCTGCATCTGGCAAATGGTAATGCTTTTCTGAACCTGAAATCTTTTAGGCCCCATTTCTCTTCCTAGGAGAGGGTCAGAGTACTGCTGGAGTTTCTGCCTCACCTGGTATGAGAAGATTCTTCTCCCGGAGGATATCCCTTTGCCAGGAGAGTTAGCTTCAACAGAAAAAAAACTGCAGGGTGCATCCAGGCCCATCACAGAGTTTTCCTCCCTGCAGGGGAAGAAATACAGCTGTCGTTACGTGCATTTGACAATTTTGCCTGATACTGTGGCATTTCAGTGAGGAGCTGGCAGCTGCAGCCTGCATTCAGCATCCCACTCCTCTGGACCCCTCTTGCAGAGGCTTGAATATCACCCAGTGCTTGCACTGTGGCTCCATGTTGTGGGGGGCATCGGACACAGAGCTTATGGCCATCCTGGCCCAGATGTTGTCCCTGCAACGCTGCGTAGAGACAGGGTGGAAAAAAGTTGAAGAGGAGAGGGGGAAAGCAACTTGTCAAGCCATCAGGAGAGAAGGGGATACAATTCAGCTTTTCTGACTTGTTCATACTGCCTCTTTTCCATGCGTCTCTCCTGAATTTTGCCGTGTTTTCCTTCCTGAAAACGAGTCTTACTACCAGCACCTCTTGTCTGAGCATTAAGCAGAGATTTTTTTTTCTTTTTCTAAGTATGTGAGTTTAGAAATGTGTGCTTTCCAGATACAGTCCCCCTACACCCCCCAACCCAATTGCCAGAGAGAGAGCAAAACCTTCCCTGAAGGTTCCCCCTGAACGCACCAATGTAAAGGAAAACCGCAAAAGCCATCTTCTGTTTTGTTTTCCAGTGGTTTTCCTGATGTGCTGGGGTTTTCTGGCTACTAACCCAAAAAATGTGGCTGGAAACAAGGCTTTACTGAATTTTTTGGCTTCCGTTCAGTTAGAGAAGAATTTCCTAACCAGCCAGTACTGACTCACAGGGTAACTCTTGCAGCTAATCAGATCAGATTTTTTACCTGCAAACCCCACTTGCCCCGGAATAAGAGGGGCTGTTCTACAGGGTGCAGCAAACAGTTGCCTTTTTCTGATACCCCCAGAACACAGGAACCTGACTGAATCCTTGATCTTTTTCCCTGGGAGAGAGGCAACACCAGCTGTGGCCCAAGAGCCAGCAGCACACAGGGCTCACTCAGACCACATCCCGGGCAGGGGGACATGTCCCAGGGCACAGGGGGCTCCTCGCTGCCCTTGTTGCCAGCACAGGGCTCCCCGTTGCCCACCCTGGCTCAGCAGCTGCCTCGGCTGCACTCTCCTTCATGCGTTTTCCTCTTGTTTTACTGGGCAGGGCTCGGCCTGTCTCTCCTCAGCATCACAACTGATTCAGGCCAGACAGATACGAATCAGATGTGCCTTCCAACCAGATCCCTGCCTTTCCTTTGTCCGTGGGATACAGCCGTGTGGATGGAAACCGCCGTGTTTGATTGCTCCTCCTGTTGTTCCAATGCTTCTCAGAGAACAATGTCACCTCATCGGTATTTCCATGTGCAATCTCTGCCTGGGGTACAGTCTTCCTCCCTCCTCTCCCTCTTACCAACCAGATTGTTTTGAAGTGACTAAACCAGGCGCTGAAACGTGCGGTTCCTTGCCAGGAGGCTTTTCAGCAGTTCTGCCATTGCTTGTAGGCAGAGCGTGCCCGAGCAGGCGGAGAGAGCCAGCAGGGCATCACACGTGTGAGCCCGGGAAAAGATGGGCTCCTGCCCTGGTGAGAGGCAGGAAAAAGGCTAGAGGAGACAGGCAAATCTGCTTTTCACTCCTGGAGCACCAGAGGGATGTGAAGAGGAGCAAACGCCCTTCCAGGGATTCGAATGGCTGCGCGTTTTCTAGGGAGCGAGTCGGAGAGGCAGGAGGCTGGGAAACACCTGCTGGAATCCCTCCTGAACTGAACCTCTAGGCTGAAGCTGCCTGGTTTTGAAAGTCCTGACTCATACTTGTTTAGGGGTCAATGAAGGGACGTTATCCCTCCGTGGAGCAAGGATGAGCTCTGCCAGACCACTAGCACGCGGCCAAGGTGGCCCTCCTGGTTGCCGGCACGCTGTCCTGAAGGAGAGCAAGGGGCCGTAGCAGGATGAGTATGGACACAGACCAACCTGTAACTGCACCATTGAGTCCAGCTGCTTTTCTCAACCTTCACCGTGAGGGAAAAGGACCATGTTTTCCTCTGTGCTGTCCCATGGTTTCTGTCAGACCAGTTTGGGCGGATGGCACTACTGGCGCTATTGTAGAGCAACCCCAAAGCTTGCTAAAGGATTCACTCCTCACGTTGACAGATGTTCTTCAAACAGAGATGAAGAGAGAGGACTGACTCCTGATGTCCATTTACAGACATCTGCAGCTTGAAGGGGACTGACAGATAAGAAAAAGCACTTCCAGGAAACCCAGGTCCTTCCAGGGCAACAGTTTGAGGGTTGCTGCAATATCCCACAGAACCTGCAATGACACCGGGCTATCACCAGGCAAGTTCAACAGCTCAGTCCCAGCCCTATTCTCTGCTTGAGGGAGTCTCACAGTAGGATTTTTCAGCCCCTTTGCCTCTGTCACTTGGGAAGCTGGAATAGACTAGCTTAAGAAGGAACAGTTTCAGGTCAATTCTAAATGCTTTTGCATCTAATGTCAGGAAGAAGAATTCACATCTGCTTAAAAGGTAAAATAAAGCAAGTGTACCAGAATCTTATATAATTTCTCACCAGTTGACAGAAAAGCACTTAAAAAGGGTTAATTTTTCCTCAATGTAAAGATGAGACTCAGTCCCAGAGGAAAATTACTTTTTTTTTTTCCGAGGTTATCTAGCTAAGAATGCTCTGTCCAGAAACTGATGCTGCTTCTATAAATGTTTAGGGTTTAGAAAATGAAGCAACTGCTATGTGACCAGCTAGAAAATCGTAAAGATAAGAGAGAATCCAATGCAATCCTACACATGGCAATGAATGCCACAGGTTCTCATCTATGAGGCATTTGCCCACAGAGTAAGATTTTTACAAAATGGTGTACTGCAGAGTCTCTTTCAGCAAACATACTGGAATTCAATGATCAGGGAAAAAGCAAGTTAACATTGCCAAGTAGATGGGTTTGCTTGTGTATCAATGGCACTAATAATACAGATGAGAAGAAATTGCTCCTAACAGAACATTTATGCATTCAAAAGATAATTATTAACAAAAAGTCTTTCCTGCACCCCTACTGAGAACACAAAATAAAATGAGATTTAAAAGAAAACAAATGCTGCCGCCTAGGGAGCAAGATGGAAATAAATGCACAGGTTCAAGGCCTCCGTTCTGGCTTGTCTCCCACAGGATTCAGAAGGTGGCTCCCCCGGTTAGACCTCTCCCTTCTGCTCTTGCTCATGTTTCTGAGCCACCCAGGACAAATGCAGTGGTTGTACAGGAGCACAGGCTAACACTACTCCGGTGCCTAAGAGGAAGAGAGATGTGTCTCCTGTTAATGGCTTGTGTCTTTGGAAAGATGTTTTTCAATTAACAAGGGTTTTCAACAGCTAGCCACATTTTTTGAGCCTTAAACGTTTTAGTGGAAGCGTGGTGGGTTTGATGCGTTTCTATCACACCCCAGAGAACTCAAGGATCCCCCATCCTGAAAGACCCTGCCAGCAATTCAATGAGAGACCCTTTCCTTCTGGGTCAAACCAAAGTGTGTTACCGCCTCTGGTTGAGAAAACCTGCAACTCTCAGAAGAGTGGCTGAAGCAAAGGGGCTGAGCACTTCCAAACTACCCACAGCTAAGCTAGGAGCTGGAGCCCAGGTGTCCCAGAAAACACACCTGCCATGTCCGCTGGGCAACAGTGCATGGAGGCCAGGGAACGATTTGTTTAAGGAAGTTTCCTGGCCAATTTTTAAAAAAAATATTTCTACAGGAGGGAGAGTCAGAAATGTAATCAACTAAAAAGCTCTTCGTGTAGCTCAATGAGGAACAAACCCATTTGTATCTACCCTTCATTAGCAAAAGCTAGTAAGACATCTTCTGACCTCCATTCGACAGAAATGGATGGCTGCCCGTTTGCCTCACAGACAGATCAAGGCTGTGCTGACCCTGGGAAGCTAGAAAATATCATAAATCCTAATCAAACAAAATATTATCCAAACATCTGACCTCAGACAGAATAGAGATCCTTTCAAGTCTTGTTTCACAGTCATGCCCTTCAGCGAGTATAATCCATTGTCAGCCTCATGCAGATGCAATAAGCTAACGAGAATGCTTGGCATAAGGTTTGTTGATGTCTAAAGGTTACAGTAACATCCTTCTGTGTTACTGATTTTAGCTAGTTCATGAATGCTGTGAGTAGGTGCCAGTCAACACTTGGAGCAATCAAAGTGACACATAGATTTCAATGCATTTGTCAAACATGGTGGTCACCAAACGCTGGTGAGTAGTCCCGTACTAGTCAATTTTTTATTTCAAGGAGGCTGGGATTTAATCAATTCCTGTCAGAGCCAGGCATGGCATGACTCGGTGCTATACACCAGTCCCTCTGTTAAAGGGAAATGCACCTCTTTACTCCATCTGGAAACGTATGTTTAAGCCGTCTGAAGAGCAGCAAGAAGCATAAAGCACCATTTAAAATGCAGCAATAGAGATCAAAAGGAAAGTTGGACAACACAGCTACAGCAGTTGCAACAAACTTTTAGAACTGGTCCATCCAAAAAGCAGTTTGCCTGGAGGGTGAATATCAGTACGATACATGAAAACAAAAATAAAATTAGAAGAAATTTACAAAAACAAGTTCAGAAAATGAAGTACAGATGGCAGGGGCAGATTTGGTAAGTAATTACATGCAGTGCTGAACTCACCATTTTTCAAATATGCAGAAAAATAGGAAGATTTAAAGTCAGCTGTAAGGTTTTATCTTAAGCATTCATACGCTGGGAGCAGTGCTCTGGTGTGATTGTAATAATCAGCCTACATGCTGGTTTTTATTTGAATTTGTTTCATTTAGTGGTGTTTAAAAAAACATACTTTTTCTGAGTTTTGCAAAAAATTGCAATCCACACTTTCATCAAATACTGAAGGAATGTTTCTACGACTATCAAGATTGGAGTTGTTAAAGTTCCCTTGTAAGCACATTTAGTTATCAAAATAGAAGCACAAGTGGAAACAGGTTATTGTTTCTATCCACTTCTTAATTCAAAGCATAGCACACAACTGCTCTGGCATTTGGTACAAATTGAAATAGTGAAAGTTTTCAGATCTGGATGTGGAAACACCAGCCGAGCACACGCAGGAACTTTCTCAAAAGGATTTGCCGCCAATTCAGAAATTGTGGATTTTTGTGGATTTTTCATTCACAACTGATGCCTTGTTGGGAGGCAGTGGTCATCTCTCTTTTCCATCCACATATTTGTGTCTCCCCTTGACCGCTTTGTCCTACGGTCCCAGCCCTCCAGCTGTGCCACACGTGACACCCCTCTGCCAATGATTAGTTTTTGCACAAAGGAAACGAGAGCAGGCATGTGCTGGAAGATAAGGACGGCTTCGACCCTTTAAAGGAACCGTAAGACAAAAGCATTCTTGTTTTTCAGAACCAAAGTCACTGACCTGTGAACGTTCACGGGGCATGAAGCATGCCGTACATCTCTGCCTGCACTCCTGCTGCCCAGCAAAGCCTGACGGAGCCATTGTCTGGGGCCAGGGCTAGAGCAGGTGCCACCTGGCTTGGATCGAAAGCTAGAAGGCATCTGTGTGTTACCAACGCACCGTAAGACAACACAAACACAATTCATTTCAAGCAAGGTGCAGAAATCAGAGGTGCCGAGTGAAACAGAAGGGAACAAAGGTGACAAAGGCTGTGTGCCCACGTGCACAAGGGGTGACGGGAAGGACTGAACCCCAGTGCTCACTCACCCACCCTGTGGGAAGGTCCACCAGACCCACTCTGGAGCGTACCCTTTTACATGGGTTTTCTGATTTTGCTTTGATGTTTGCCATGGGAAGTGGCTCTTGGGTGCTAGCCCACTGGCACCCCAAGGAGCAGACAGAGCCCAGAGGGCTAGGAGCCTGGGGGCAGCATATGCCCCCTGTCCACACCGCCAGTGCTCCAAAACAGCCCTTACTTGCACAGGAGCAGAAGGTGTGCGGGTCACTGCCCTTCACCAGCAGGACCTGCAGGTAGGGACCCCGGGGCAGAGGCTTGGTACATGTAAAGCCACCATCACCAGTTTGGTAGTCACAACAGAAAACCCTCTGGTGGCTCCCCAGGGGTTGTTGGCACCTGGAGGCTCAGATCCTCCCAGAAACCATGAGAAGCTACCGCCGCCAGCGCTGCCCATGGCAGAGGTGCTGGGGCCTCCTTGCTCCCAGGTGCTGCTGTGGAAATGGCACCGAGTACCCATTCATTTCCTTCTCCAGACAGCTGACCTACCAGTATGCAGCCAGGACATCTCTTTCTTACCCTATGATCTGTCTTGCATGAGAAAATATATCAGGGTTCAGGTTATAAGTGAGCCATGGCTATGTTTATAAACACTGGTTTTAATAGAATAACAGTACTTTGTTTGAACAAGCAAACTAATTTATTAAGATAGGCTACACAGAAGGTACATTTAAGGCATTGCTTCCATTTGGACTGTCTGTGTCCCTCTCATTTTCTTGAAAAGCAGCCATCTGCCATATCAGCATGTTCCCATCTTGAAAATTTGGACATCCTTTTTATTTTCACTGCAAGCAGAAGAAAGATATTTCAGAAGAGAAGCACTATGCTTGAATTTAACAGAGACATTTTATAAAGCGGACTCTCCCGTATCTTTCTATGTGTTCAATTAAATGCAGCGATGCATTTAATTGCATCACTTGTGGCAAACATTATCGCAAAGTAACTGACGCAAAGATTTATGAACCACACACACATAACCAGAGACAGCCTCACTTCAGGCTTTGTTACTATAAAAACCTGATAAAGCCATCTGCAAATCTGAGAAGTATCAAACCACATGGCAAATCTCAGAACGAGGACTGAAGTGCCCATTACAAAGCACTAATGCAAGTTAAGCTGCACCGTCTCGGAAATGGTTCTAATTCTTATAAAATTTCCCCCTTTCACGTGGGAATTCAGTGGGAAGGGTGTGCATCCTGATGCACCTTTGCATCCCAGGCTTCACTAACTAATGCGTGGTTCTCTGAACGTTGGAATCTTCTTTAAGGAAATTTTAGCCATCTCTCCCTTAGTTTAGGAACATTAGGTTTGTTTTTTATTAAGTCCCATATATGGTACTTTGGGGGTGCCTCTTTTAAAAATCTCAGTTTACCAAGCAAGTGCAGATACAAAAAGAAAGTGCTGGAATGCAAACTGCCCTGGATCTTCAGTTTGCTTCCCTATCTTAATAGAATCAAGATGTTTTACTCCTCATGAAATTCAAGAGGCTAATGGTTACCCAAAAGCAGGGATAATCTGTACTAATAGCTGTTTCGGGGATCTTTTAGCCTGAAGCAGATTAGGAATATGAAAGGAAAAATCAAGCCTAGGGGATGTAAAACACATGTAAAGATGTAAGGAAAAGTTCTGGCTGAAGGACAGACCTTATGCTAAACCCTGCAGCTCAAGCTGCTGTGTTGTTTCCAAAGAGCTTGTGGTCCTGCCAGACCAGATTTAAATTAAGTTCAGCTGTTGTCACTGCTATGGGACACTAAGCATGGAAGAGACCTGGGATTTGCATTTGAGCACCCACTTAAGAATGGAATAGATCTAAGATCAAAAAAAAGAAAAAAAGAAAAAATTAAAAAGGCAGTGAGTAAGACCAGCTTTGGTCTTACAGTTACAGGGCTGCACTGCAGAACCAGGATGGGCAGGGCTTGTGTTGCTCCTGTGCTCCAGGTGTCTCATGTTATTGTGGATCAGCCACAACAACCTTTCCTGCAGTTCTCCTGATGAACCTGGGGCTCTCCAGGTGCCCAAACAGTCTTGCACAGCTAAAAAAGCCCACGGACAGTACTGCCTTGGCCATCAGGGACGCACAGCTCTCTTCAAAAAGTCCTTTAATGGGTTTAAACATGGGCTGGAAGTGACCTGCAAGTTTGCAGTTGAGAATCACCTAAGTTAATTTAGAACTGTCTGTTTTGTAATTCACTATGGGATATGCCCAATATCTGTTTCTACATGACCACATTATACTATTTATTTCAGAAACTGCTGGTCATGCAGCTTGTTAAGAAGGGCAGAAAGATCTCTGTGTTCTCCCCTCCTAAGGAGTGTGATGAACTGTACCTTAGACTCCTTGAAGTGAAATGACCATTGCTTATGACTATGAACCATTTTTCAAAGCTGAAATTCTTCCCATAAGACAAAGTGTTTTATTCTTCTTGTGTTCATGCCAAGTCAAACACTTTAGGACAACTCCAGACTGAACTAGAAAGCCACTGAGTACACCAACTACTGAATTATTAAAGAAAAAATAGTCAGGATAGTGTCTGATCACCCTGTGTCCTTTCAGACCAAAATGCATGTTTCTGAGGACGTAAGATGCCAGAAAAAAAAAGATGGTTAAGATAAAAATCTATCTTGTGTGTGTAACTGAATTAAATCCCATGTAATGTATTACATGCACATTACATCTCATACTAATAAGATATTTCCCCCCTCATGTGTTACTGAAAGAATTGAGTGGAAATAAACAGCAGGTTTGCCTAGAGACCCCTTTGTGCTATGTGCAGTGCTGTACTCAGGAATCTACCATGCACCCATCTGGGACTGAGGGATCATGCCTAAAAAATGAAACCTCCTAGAAATGTAAGGCTGGATCTCAAAGCCCGTCATTCTGCTCCGAGGAAAGATCAAATATACTGTTAAGGTCGTGAGACACTCTCCTCTCTCTATCTCCACAACATGGGTTTGCACTTTCTTTATGAGATACTTAGCACTTCTCCTTGTACTTTATTGTACTGATTTCAGTCCATTTCTCCAGATCCCTGGGAATTTTGATACTGTCCTGCACAGTTATCTCACAGATCATTGTATCTCATGCCATTTTGCCAATTTTTATTGTCTTGTTTTTGGTATCCAACAGCTTACAAAAATACTGAATTATATACTACACCTAAAGGAAATCCCACTTAATAGCTCTTTCCAGTTTGACTGTAAAACGCTGATTACTGCTTTTAAGCCATAGCATTTCAAACTTCTGTGAATTCATCCTTCCACAATTTCAGCTGAATAACTATTTGTCTGCTTATGTGAATGTCAAGTGGAGCTACGTAAAATGCCTTATTAATGTCATGGAGCAACACTTCTGTTTCCTCTTACTCTGCTAGGCCAGTTATCCTGCCAAAAAAAACAAATCGCCTGGATTTGATCGGATTATTTCTGACAAATCTGTATCTTTTTTACCTCTGGCTCCAGGGCTAATGTTTTACTCCAACATTGTTCTAGGCAACAAAGGTGGGTAGGCTCCTAATATATAACATGCCAGCACCTCTTTTCTCCCCTTTTCAGAAATTATACTGTGTGTGCCCTTTGATTCCTTGAGTTTTTGGGTTTTTTTTCTCCAAAACTGTAGGTTTACCAATTATCTTTGCAATTTCTTTGCAATTGGGTAGTTTGTGCTGTATTTATTGTAATGTTACCAAATTCTGCGGATCCGCATACCTTTAAACATACTTTGACACACTTTGGATCTTTCTTTAAAATATTATTTCCTTAAGTGTCCTTTGATACCTTTGACGCTTTTCTTATTCTGGTCTGTGTTCCCCCATCTTTGTCATTTGAATTTTGTAAATTATCTGGTCACAGTTAATCTTTCCCCTGCCCCAAAGTCAGAAACATATTTCAGGCTTCCCTTTCTTGAGACCTATCTATTTGTAATTTTGTAAATGCCCATCACTGCTGTTTTGCTACTCTCACTTCTTCCCTCTGATCAAAACAGAAATTCTGTTATTTCATTCATATAAATTGCCTTTCACCATCAAATTCAATTCACAAGCATTTCCTCTCAGTTTGTCCTGAGAGGACGGTCTATAGAGGTTTCCAGTCAATCATAATGGGGGTGACAATGCTCATTAAGTAATAATTTTCTATGTTTTGAATTTGTTGTAAAAAATTATTAAAATATGAAAGAATAAAATACCCTCTCTCAAGTATCAGGCAATCTCTTTCTCGATTTTTTAGGCAATCAGAGCAGCAAAACAGTATTTTCTCCTAACACTTGGCATTCTTACTTTTCTCCGTGAAAGGAAGTACAGGAGATTGGATCTTGAAGGTAAACGTTTTGTAGTAAAAGCTGCATTTTTGGGTGGCAACTTTCATGTTTTTTGATGGAGAGTGTGGAAGAGTCCAGCATGATATTTAAGGGTGACGTGGCACTGTATGAACGTGACAGGCAACCCCCCTCTGAGATGAATGACGAAACTCCTTAAGGATTACAAAAGCAAATATTCAGCACTCCCAGCTAACTGAATCCAGCCCGAGCCGTTTACAGGTATTCCGACAAAAGATGTTGCAAGGGATTGGTGGCTGAGGAGACACTGCTACAACGGCAGTTTAACAGTTTGTGAGTGATCCAAAGCCAACAATCTACCAGTTAACGGGGACGCGGGGATGAATATTTTGCTTGCAGACAGGGAAGGGAAGGTTAGGATACCAGTGAAGCGAGTACCTGTTTGAAAGGCAGAGGACACACTCATTTGAGTAGGTCTCTCCATCTGTCCCACAAACTGGGTGGTAGTCCCTTGGACATCCGGGCACACCATACTTGTAGCAAGCAGGCTAGGGAAGAACAGGAACACAAGAAGTCTAAGATACACCACGTGAAACCGGTCTCTGGCCAGCTTCTGAGGAACACTGTCACACTGGTGGACAGAAAGGAGCGCTCAACAGGAGCTGGCACAGCCTTATGAAGTGCCACGTTATCTTTCACGCTGCGAGGGGCATTTATCGCTTTGAGGCTTGGCTTCTACTGCCTGGCGTGGCTTGAGACCTCAGCTATGGGGCAAGACCACCCGGGACCACCTCCGGTACTCCTGCTCAGCCCC
>JAHREE010101876.1:0-10816 GCA_033628505.1 Tringa tobata | reverse complement strand
CTCTTCCCTCCTCCTGCCAAATACCCTGAAAAGCTTTACAGGAGCTCTGGAGATAAGCGTTTGAAGAGTTTCGGTTCTCTCCGACTCCATGGGGAGAAGCCTCTTCCCTCTCCAAACGGCTGCAGCTGGGGAGCTCGGCGCCCACGGGGGATGTCTCTGCCCTGCCGGGGCTGCAGTGCTGGGATGCACGGAGCATCTGTCTCCTCATCTCCCATCCTGCCTGCACCGTGGCTGTTGGCCCCTGGGGCTGGATTGAGATGGGAGAGCCAAAGCTCCTCCATGCAGTCCTCCAGCTGTGGCATCCCACCGCGGCCATGTCGCTGCCACGAAATGAGGCCTCTCTGCAGACCCTGTAACGTGATGGTCTGGGACACACCAGTGGGAGGAAGAAAGGTGTCATTATTTTATCTTATTATTCATCCAGATGTGCCGAGCTCTTCTCTGCCCTTAACCTTCGCAGGGGTGGCGTGGGACAGATGTTTCAAAGCTACGGTGTGTGTCATCTTGCCATCCCTGCTGACTCGTGGAGGGGACATGGATACGAGGAGCTGGTGCTGCTGCTTTTCTGGTGCTGTTATTGGAGTTAAATTCCTTGTTTTAGGGCCCAAGACAAGGACTTAGTGGTACTTCATCTCGCAGCCGGGTGGAAGAAGTCAGCCCTCCTGCAGTTCCTACCCGTGTAACTGCAGCTGGCGTTGGGGCTCTGGGGTTGGTCCCCTCTCATCCGTACCGACCACCATCAGTTCTGGCCCCCCTTGCTCACCGCTGGCGTCTGTTGCTGAACGCTGCAAGGAGACGATTAGTAAATGTCCTGGTGAGACGGTGAGTTTTGTGGATGCGCAGATGCGGTGCGTCTCGGGAAGACCCCCTTATCAGACGTCGTCTTGGCACCGTCCCCTTTCCGTTTGTGCTCGCTGGGAATGCCGTTGTCTGCTCGGGTCCTGCACCCCTCCTTTGCAAATCCGCCTTAGTGAGATTGAGTGCCGGCCTCCTCCGTGTTCCTGGTGTCCATCGCCGTGGCCTCTCCTGGTGCTGGGCCTGAGGGGGGATAGTTGTGTGTCTGGCCAGGGGTGGCTTGGCCAAGGACAGCTCTGAGAAGAGGCCTTCTCTCCTTTATCTGTGCCTGAGCCTCCAGCAGAGGCCCTTTGGAGGTGTGTTTGAGGGACAGAGGCTCTTCCTCACTTCTCCTTTGAGGTCTAGCTGCCGTGAGATGGGCTGGGCAAAGCGAGAGCAAAATCCACACTTAATTTCAACTGCAACAAGCTTTTGATGCCACCTGTGACCAGCAGCACATATTTAGAGTTGATGTATATCCCCTGCCTTGATTTTGGGCTTTGGATCAAGGCATAAGAGCTTTTGACGCATGCACACACAGTAAAGGGGGGGAAAAAAAATTAAAACCACAATCCTCAAAATGTTTGCAAATCCAGGAGCTTATCCTCACCCTGGGTAGGCGAAATGGACCCAGGGTGGGATCAGTAAATCACAAAATCGGCCGCTTCCATCACTGGGAGGTGGCCGGGGGCGCAGCGGGCAGACAGCGAGGTCACCCCACCGAGTCTTTGCGGGGATGCCCAAAGGTTTTTTCTCTTTAATATCATCACTTGGGAACCAGCCGGGCTCCCAGTGATACATGCTCAGGGCTGGGCCTCAGATGGGTGCGATTAAGGGAAAAAAGGTTGTTTGAGGTACCAAGGGCACCCACTGAATAAGCGCCTTGCGGTGGGAGGGACAGTGGCTGATTTAGGAGCAAATGGGCTGAGCTAGCGCAAATCCCACCTTTGCCAAAGGGGCCTGATAACTTCTCCCTCCTCAGCGCTTCATTTTTTTCATCGAACTCCCACACTTTTAGCCTGGGGGGGAGATTTAAACCATCCCTGCAAAGCTGAGAACATCCCACGTGGAGATCAGCACATCAGCGCCAGCAATAATAACCCTAAAGGGGCCGGTTGTCCAGCATCCCGCCGCTTTAGCCACTCTCCTACCCACGTTTGCCATCAAAACCCATCTCCGGCGTGGCTGGGCTCCGCTGCTGAGTGGTGGCCATCATCTCTTGGTACCTGGGGGGTCACGGGGGAGGTAGCAAGGGATGAAGGCTACCCTGGCGTATCAGCATCAGTGGTGAGCGACACCTCGAGGCAGCCTCCACCGCGGCTGACCCATACGTGGGGCACGTGCTGGCAGAGAAAACAGGCTGGTACCCAGCCTTCAAATCTCTCCTCCTGCCATGCTGAGAGCAAATTTTGGGCAGGCAGAAATAGGGGAAGGTGGCATCTCCCCCTACCTTGTGTTAAGCCAGGCTGGCAACAGCGAGCCTGGGCTGTCCCAAGGCAAGGTGGCAAGTGGAGGAGGACAACTGGGGTCTCCTTAAAGTCAGTGGGGGCTGAGAAACCCAGGGCACAGAGAGCACTGTGAGCCTCTGAAGGTTTTTTCCCGATGTGTTTGGATCCGGGATGTGGGCTGGAGCAACAGCAGCTCCCGAGTGCCCTGGTGGTGTCGGAGGCTAGGGTCAGGCCAGTCCATCTGGAGTTTCATGGCATTATCTCTTAAATGCCTTTAACTGCAATAGGATGGCCTGACTGATTGGATTGTGCTCTGTAATTAATTAGCTGAGCGCACTGTATGGGAAGCAGCTCTAGTGGGAAGAGAGGGGGGGAACGAACCTGCCAGCCAGAGCTGTTCAGCTTCAGATGGCCATTTCTCATTAAAGGAGCATGGTGCAGCAGTAGGTGCCGGGCTCAGGGGGTTAGTTCCAGTGTCCTGGCCCTTTTCCAAGCGAATAATTGTGATTTTGCTGCCTGAGCGTTCCCCTGGAGCCCAACGAGCCGCACCCCCATTCCAGCGCGGGAGCCACCAGCTCCCCCGGCCTCGGGGACCTGCTGGGGGTGAGAGGGTCAGCTCAGGCTGGGGAGAATATGGGGGTGGTGAGGGGGTGCCTCTCTCCTTGGGAAGCCCCTGCTGGGATGACAGACCCTGCAAGGGGTGTAGGATTGTGCAGCCTGAGCTTCCCATGCCAGTGATGGCTCCTGGGCATGGCTGGTACGAGCCCCACCGCTCTTCCCTGCCTCGCCAGACACCTTCTGCCGTGCATTTGCTCGGGCTCCTTTGTCTGCTTTTAGCATCCATTTGTGTCTTTAAACAGAAAGCATCCCTCTTAGGTTAATTGTTTTTTTGTGTGTGTGTGTTGTGGTTTTTGTTTTTTTTTTTCCTTTGTGTTTACTGTGGGGACTAATGAGGAACTGCAGCGTAAGGGAAATCTGCAACGCTCCTTGTTTATTGTTTAATTTGGGAAAATGCTACTCAGCCTGCCTGGTGCTTGTGCTGGGGCAGGGAAGGGAGGGCAGGGCTAGCATCCCTGTGCCCAGGGGACGGGCTGGGAGCCACAGGGCACATCGTTGCCCAGCTAGCCCTGGTGAGAACCGTGCCTTGCCCCCACAGCCAGTGCTCCCCAGTTCTGGCTGATGATAGGGAGGACCCTGGCAGCCTTAACCCCAGTGTGAGGTGGCTTCGCAGGGTGATTTGCCCCTGCTCCACTGCTGTTGTGGGAGGAGGGATGTCCCCTGCCAGCCCTGGGCAGGGGTAGCTCCTGGGTGATGGCACCTTTCAGGCCAGCAGCCTCTCTGGTCTCTTGCTGGCTGCTCCCGTGGGTATAGAGAAGAAGAGGTCTCTTTGCCACTGCTTGTTGGAGGTGCTGCCTGTAAGGTGGAATCTGCTTTCTGCTCTGGCATCCTGGTCCCCGCTGCAGGGACAGCAGGCTCATCTGGTGATGGTTGGACCCATCTGACTGATCCGTCCAACCTCCACGGCTCCTTCTTCAGCTCTGGGGTTCCCGTGGTGTCCGTATGGGAAGCAGTGAGCCGGGCTGTTCGCCGCTGCCAGGCACGTCGCCGCTCTTGCAAAATTTCAAGCTGGCTTATGACAGGGAAGCTTATGCTCTGCCCGCAGATGCCCCCGGGCATATGAAAATGCCTCTTAAATCCTGTTTGGCCCGTTGTTCGCCTTTCCCCTCCCGCAAGCGTTGGGAGGCTTTGCCCTGCAACCCCAGGTGCAGCTGGGGACCACAGCCCGTGCCTCCCTGGGCACCCCGATGAAGCATCCCTTATCAAACATCCCACTGCATGCTGGGGGGGTCTGGGCTAGGTTCTTCCCAGGCTGCTGAGGGCCAGGGGCTCCCCGGTGCTGGGAGGAGAGCAGGGTCGGCATCGCTGCCAAGCCCTCTGCACCAAAGGCTGATAAATCTTGGAGGAAAAAAAAAAAACAAACCCAAAGAAAAAAACAGAACAACAAAAAAAAAGAGGCATGTGCCAGCTCAGCTTAACCCACAAAGGAAAACCACGTCATTTAAAAAAGAAAAGCTTTTAAAAATAGATTTTTTTATTTTTTTTTTTAAGCAGAGATTGCCACTCAGGAGAGTCAATGAGCTCTGTTTCACGAGTTGGGAAACAAAACGCTCCAGGAGCTGTGAAACTAAACCTCTCATTTTCAAACTCTCCAAGTCTCAGGTGTGGCTCCTTGAGCTCCCTGTTTTTCCAGCCGGCTGTGCTGGATCCAGCCAGGCTGTGTACTGGTTGCTGGCTGCTCCCAGCTGCTGCCACTTGCTGGAAACGAGGAATTCACCATCTTGGTGAAGGGGAGAAGTTGCAGCTCGGGTCTGTGTTACATCTTGCCCTGATTTCCCACACACCACCCTCCACCGGAGGAGGCGGGTGAGCCCCACAGAGCATTCCTGATTTTTTTTTTTAATTTGGCTAAGGAGCCTTCTCATTTGCTTCAGCTCTGGCTAATGAGGCGCATCTCACTTTGACAACGTGTCATAAGCAATAAATTTCTCAGGCGCTGCTGGGCTGCAGGGATGCCCTTGTCCTCCTGACTGCTTGTTCTCCTCCACGTCACCCTGTGCTGCTGGCTCTTGCCTCAGCCTGGCCCTTGAGCATCCTCCCAGGTAAGAAGAGGAGGGTTGGGATGAAAAAGTCTAGGTGTGAAAGGGATAGATCTCCTTTGGTGAGCAGAGGTGGTTCTCAAATAGCAAAATCTCTATGGATCCATGATTTTCGAGGTATTCCCCTTGAGAAGGCAATTCTGGCTTTATCAGAAGTGCCCCGGTTGCTCCAGTGGGGAGCAACCTCCCCATCCTGCCTTGGTCGGACCGTGGTGCAGGTGTTATATGGTGTAGGTATCGTAAGGTGCTCATATAGGTGAGGAGAAGGCTTGTGGGTGAGCTGGGGTGAGATGCTCAGCCAGGTCCGACCCTGAAGGAAGGGCTCTGATGCTGCTCCGTCTGAAGGCGCAGACACCTTTGTGCTGTTTGTCACCTCTCGCTGGGTGACAATAACCTTCCCTCTCCCAGCCTTGTTAAGGGACTGACTGCTGAAGGTTCCTAATCATTGATGGGAAGCACCAGCCATTATCACCGTTCCTCTTTGTATTCTTGATGGATTCTCTTTAAGCGTTTCTCTTAGTGGCTCTCCACTGTTAGCTTTTGTTTTCTCCTCAATAGCTTGTCTAATAAATGCCATTATCTTGGGCACAAATCTACTTCATGTCTCAATTCCACTTGGCGAGAGTTGGTAATAACAGCGGAACAGCATCCTTTGAAAAGGGTCTCTGTCACCAGCAGCCGTGGATGCCACTTCTCCGCTTCCCACACCTGTCCCCGGAGCAGATAAAGACGAAGGGAAGACGCGTGGCCGGAAAGCAAAAGGGGCATCTGGCTGATAAATTGGATGTTTAAGCGGCGCCGGCAGCAGTCAGGGCAGCTTGGCCACTGCCGCCTCGGTAATTAGAGAAGACGTGCTTATGGGCTGGGATCCTTCCTAATTTCAGCAGATTAGAGGGGAAAAACGGTGGCGAAGGGAGATGGCTTGTCGCGGAAGAAGATCAGAAGTACTTCTCATAATTTGAAGGAGCTTCTCATCCATGGCCAAATAAAGCTGTTGCCTCACCAGTCTAAATCTGGGCCTGGAAAGGCTTTAACTGGTCGGTGCTGGGGTGAGTACTGGGTTTGGGGTTAGCCTGCAAGTCCATAAATGGAAGGATTAAGGTGGCTCCGTATTTCGTCTGGGGGCAGCGTGTTCCTGAGGGTGTTTGAGCCCAACGAGACCTGACCTGACGCCAGCGCTACGGTGGCTCTTGCTTGTCCCTCCTGGGCGAGCAGCCACTGAATGGTGTTTTAATTGAGGGAAACCCTATTTCTGCTGCCTTGTCAGGGCTTCCCGAGGAGGATTTCCCATGCTCAGGGGGAAGGAGACCAGCAGTGGGAGCGCGCTGCCCAGGCTCCCCCCCTGAGCCCTCAGCTGTCCCATTCCTGGGATGTCTGGCTGCCTCCGAGATCTGTCCCCTCCCTGAGTTATAAATATTTTATCCTCTCTGTACCCACTGCATCAAATCATTTTTTTGTAAAAGGCATTTTTATTTTTTTTTCCCTGACTCAGTTCTTGCATTTTAAAACACGCTCGCCATGTGTGCAGCGCTCAGACGTGCTCTCAGCTTCTCCCCAAATGTAATTGCTTTAAAACTGCAGATAGTTGGCGAAAGCAATTTTCTCTACATTACGGCAGACTCCAGCTCCTCTCATCCTTCATCCGAGCCTTTACAGCTTCGCTCCCCCCCGTCTTTCCCTCCCTCCACCGCCGTGCGATGCCCAGCAGCAAGGCTTGTGGTACCTCCGCTTTCCAGGACGATGCTCTTGCTTCTCCAGGGCTGTGGGAAGAGGCTTGAGCAGGTGCGTGGTGAGGGACCTCTCCATGGGGGATAACTGGCTTCTACTCCACCTTCTGCTGAGCAAAGGTGGTGCTCGCTGCCACCAAAGCCCTTGGCCGTGCTGCTGGGAGGGTGCCTGCTGGTGGAACATCTCCCTCTGCCAGGCACGTGCTCCTCTCGCTTTTGCAGCGTCTTTAACATGCTCTTTCCGTTTGCGGGACGTGTTGGGCTTTCAAAAGCATTAATGATGGAAAATAAATTGGAATCTGAGAGAAATAATCTTCAGGCATTCTCTGTAGGCCTTGCCTTGCCTTGCCTTCCTCAGCCATGTTGAAGGCTGAGGCTGGAGGGGAATATAAATGAGGAGGAGCCCTGAGTCCTACTGATCTGTCGTGATGCCCTGTGCTCCGTTGATCTCGCCATAGGGAACCTGCCCGCTCGATGGTGCTGATAAGCCCGAGTGGGTCTGGAGAGGGTGGAAGTGATGGGGCGTTGCTGGACCTTCTCGGAGGGCTTGTGGTCCTGAGTTAAAGAAGATCAGAGAGCACAGTAGGGCTTCTGAGGGTCTGTGCCTTGGGTGGCTTTAGCAGCATCCTGGTATGGGACAGCATTGTCTGTGCCAAGCTCCTTGGCTCCACACCAACCTGTCCCGGGGAACCGGGACCTTGTCTCAGTGACCCACCTTGCAGATGGAGTTAGATCCCAGCCAAATGCACCTAAGGGTGCTCCTTGCACATTCCAGCCAGTCTTCCCTGCCCTGTGCTGAGACTCCATCAGCTGTCAGTCTTCTGCTCAGAGGGGAAGATGGATTCCCCCTAGGACCACCACCCTTACAAGCCTCAGGGGGTTGGTGGGTGATGGGTGCCGGATGTTTTCTACCTGAACCTCAGTTTGAGCCTAAAAAGAATGAAATCTGCTGTGTGTCT
Source organism: Tringa tobata (assembly GCA_033628505.1). Lineage (NCBI taxonomy): Eukaryota > Metazoa > Chordata > Aves > Charadriiformes > Scolopacidae > Tringa > Tringa tobata. The sequence continues at coordinate 3,191 of JAHREE010101876.1, read as the reverse complement.
GAAATCTGAGGGCTTTGGCAGGAGCAGACTTGGGAATGTGGAGGGGTGTCTGCCCCTCCATCGCCATCGGTGCCCACCTGAAACGTCAATTCCCACCACTGGGTAATTAATGTCATGGCAGGTTGCTCAGAAAGGAACGTGGTTCATAAAGGCAGAAAATCCTAGCAAGTTCTCAGTGCCAATGTTTTCACAGCAGCCTTTGGAGATTCCTTCTCCTCCTTTCCCTGGAGGGAGGCTGGTGGTCACCTAAGGGATGCTGCTGCCAAGGCCAGCAGCATCTCTGGAGGCACCCGAAAGCCTGGGGACCCTCATGGCAGGTCAGGGTGCGGTGGCTTTGTTGGCATTGAAATGTTTGCTCCCCGGAGGAGAGCCAGCGTGGCAGAAAACTTGCTCATTTCTCCTGCCCCTGCAAAACAAACGTGGAGCTGGCATGGACCACGAGTCCATGAAGAGCTGTACCTCATGCTGGCCTCCAGCAAGAGGCTATTGAGGCACCATATTTTATCCTGGCCCCTGGGCTGCTCTTGGACACAAACCAGCCTTGCAATGAAGGCTTTTTTTGATGTCTGTTTGTTGTCTGAGCATCAGTTTAACGTCTGGAAAATCCTGTTGCAGCAGAGCCCGGAGCACTTCAAAGACACCCGGGGAGAGGACAGATACTCCGTAGGGACCCTGCGTGTGCCAGGCAGGGAGAGAAACCCAGGTGGGCTCTGCAAGAAGCTGCCCCATCTGGGGGTCGACCCACATCCTTGTGGTGGGAAGGGCTGAGGTCTGGTGGCTCTGAGCTCTGGAGGTTGGATTGCTGAATGGGATTTGGCTTGAAGGACAGAAATTGTATGGTTTTGGTGATTGTTGCTCTCAATGTTCATGCATGCGTGCGTCTGTGCATACTGAGGGCCAGTTGTCTCCTTCTCTCTCCTTTTGCACGGGAAGAAACCCGCATGTTGCCCACTCAAAACCTACTAAACTGAGATTCTCTGCTTATTTCCAAAGCTTGGTGTGGTGAGAACACCAAGGTTTGCTCCCACAGCACAAGTGCCCATCACCAGGAGAGCCTGGCGTGGTACATACCGTGTCCTCCCAGCCTCAGACCTTGGGAGATGCCTAGATGAAGAGCTGGGGTTTAGGCAGAGAGGATTCATGGGCCTGAAACCTCGCATTAGCATGTTAAGTGGTGCTTGTCCATCCCTCTTTTCAGGGGCTGGATGATGCTGGTGGCTTTTAGCTCCCACCAAAGCCCAAGTGGGGGCCGTCTGTCTGCTCCGAGGTGCTCCGTACCTCCCCAAAGTGGGACTTCTTGCCGCGGTATCCTCCCAGCCACATCGCTCTGCGCTATCTTAACGGTGTCGAGCTCTGAATGAGCTCGGGCAATTTACTTTATAAAGCAACGCACTAAATATGTCAACACTCGGTGCATGTTTTTAATATAATATTTCAGATTGTTTTGAAAGAAGCCAAGATTCTTCTTTCCCTCTTCATTAGGAACGTTTCATGTGAAAGAGATGAACAATAGAGAGAGTTTGCCAGAGAGAAAGCTTTCCCAAGTATTTGTTGCTGCTGAAAAATAGCTGCTTTTCTACAGAAAAAAAAACCCTCTCCATGCATAACTATCAGGGCAATTAAGCAGCGTGTAAGCTGCCAAGGGAGGTTGTAGGATTGGCTTTGCTGGAGACGTTGAAGGTCAGGCTTGGCCGTAGCTGTCGGGCATGCTTTAGGCACAGGGAATCCCTGTTCCCAAAGGGGGAATGGACCAAATGACCCACCAGCAGCTCCTGATCACCGGGGAGTTTCAGAAATATGGTCTGGTCTGCTCCGGTGTGAGTGGGTTTGTGAATCTTGCTCTGTTTCAGCCCAGAAATGATGGCTTTGGCTTTTAACTCGCTTCTCAGCAGGACCAGGGGTGGGTTCTGTCCCGATCTCCAGCTGGGAGACTTGGTCTCCTGCCATGGAAAGGGTAAGACCTTCTGCCTGGCTGGTTGCAATGCTCTGTTCTGGCTGGTGCTACTCAAAGAAGGAAAAAAAAGAGCCAAAATCCCACTGCAATACTTTAATCAGGGAAACTGGGTTCTTCTCTGCTCTCCAAAGAGTTTCTCTTTCATCACAAGTTGAAGGAAACTTTCAGAGAACTCCAAACTTTCCTCTTCAATGGGGACAAACCTGGAGAGACGGTGGGAGGGAACCATTCTCCAACGCCCCCGCCAGCCCCAGGACCCCATCCATCAGGTCTTTCCAGCCGTGGCCCCGGGGAGGGGGGGTCTGGGATGACTTCCTCGTGAAACAGAGAGCAGCCAAGAGCCTGGAGCCTTCCTATCACGGAAAAGCCTGACTGAAAGCCAAGGAGCCTCACTAGCTGGGGTGGGAGGCACCGGGGTGGTGGACCCTGGAGGGGAATTTGAGGGAAAGGGGTGGTCTCGCTGCCAGGATGAGTCCAGGAGAAATGCTCCAGGCAGGAGAACGTGCAGATGGTGGTGTGACAGCGGGCTGCGTCGGGATGCTCTGACCCAGAGCTGGGCTGTGCTCCGGCTGGTCTCACCCAGGGCAGGGGACAGGAAGGGACAGACAGGGTGGCTCGGAGGTGGTACCTGGCATGTTGTGTGTGTGCTCACTGCCAGATGCTGCCGGGCATTAGGGGAGGCCCGTCGGGAAGCTCCCTGGGGCTGCTGCTGCCCCTCTGCAGCACCGTCCCCCCCTGCAGCCAGGATGGGCAGGATCTGGCTCTTCCTCACCTCCCGGTAATCCTGCTGCTCAAATATTCTTCCTGCAGATCTGCCCCTTTTTTTTTTTTTTTTTTTTTTTTTTTTTTACTGTTCCTAAATGGAGTGTTTAAGCTTATTCTTTTCTTTTCTGTGAAAGAGGCAGTAAATCCTTTATCCTGCCTGGCTATTTCTGTGCGCGTATTTTCTCATTGTGCTCCAGCTTGTCAGCTGTGTCAAAGCCCGGAAACCTTGGCCTCTGTTGGACTCCAGACTTGGATTTCTCTGTATTTAACAACAGAGGCTCCCCTGGACTAACAGTTCTTTTCTCTCCCCTTGGTGTCTTCTTTTTTCTTTTTTTCTTTTTTTCTTTTTTTTTTTTTTTGGCAAAAATACCTGGTTAAAAAAAGCCCTGACAAAGGGAAGCAAGTGGAAAAGCGATGGTCTATGGGTTCATCCCAAGGACAGCCTGTCAGCGCTGGCAAGGGGTTGAAGCCG
>JAHREE010101862.1:0-14523 GCA_033628505.1 Tringa tobata | reverse complement strand
CCCACGCAAAGCTGATTTTTTTTTTTTTTTAATTTTTTTTTTTTTCTTGGCAGGTTGGTTATTGACAGGCGTGAATTTACGTGGTTTGTGGGTGTTTTTCTCAGCTGGCCAGATTATCTCGTGTCTGTTCCTTGTTTAGAGTCTGAAAAGTGTCATTTCCTGAGCCCCTATCGTATTGTGTAGATAAGTGACCGGGGGATGTGTATAAACCCAGCTTTTTTCTTGGCCGCTGTGGGTAGGGTAGATACTTGAGCTATGCTCTATTCATCCGATGGTTATTTGCAAGTTGCTCCTTAAATCGGGTTCCTTAATATATGACTTGCAGTGGCTGACAGCATATTATCTGATTATGGCCTAAGTCCAAAAGCATCTTAAGAGCCTGTTTTGAAAAGCGCCAAAAAAGAAGAAAAAACAAACAAGAAAACCTTTCATTTCTGTAACGTCGAGGGCACGTGTGGATCCTTCCATCTGGTCCAAGCATTCGGCATAAATAAAATCCCCAAACCCAAGATGGGGAGCTTTTAGACCCCCGGGTGCTGTGTGTTGCTGTGTCCTGGGAGCGGTGCTGGGGCCCGAGGTGCGAGGGCTGTTGAAGAGCGGCCGTGAGGGGGTTTGAGAGTTGCAAAGTTGTCCTTTGCGCTTCCCAGGGACAGGGCACGGGGTTGAGATGGCTGGAAGCTTAGCGAGTTAAAATTACACCCTCCAGCTGAAAACGTACTCTTGCTTCCAGCTCCCGTTTCAGGCAGGGCTCGGTCAAGAAGGGAGTTTCTTCAGGGAAAGGCCCTTGGTGAGCTAAATGCATCTTCACCTAAACCATCTCTCTTCTCTTGAGAGATGGTTTCTCACAAGAGAAGAGAGATGGTTTAGATGAAGATGCATTTAGCTCACCAAGGGCCTTTCCCTGATTAGGATTAAAAATTAGGATTTTTAGGATTGTGCTCCCTTCCATCTTCTCTTCTCACAAGAGAAGAGAGGCTGGAAAGGAGCACAATCCTAATTTTGAAACGATGATGCCTCGGGGAGCAGAACCACAGTGGGCTGCTCACGCGTGGACATGAGAAGGGATCAGAGTTTTTCGGGCACTTGCATGAACTTCGTTCCAGGGTGCTAACGTGCCTCTGGAGGAAGGAAGCCCCCTTTACAATCTGTGCCCCCTCCAGGGGCTGGCTCCCCAGCGTGGCCCGATGGTGCTGCTGCTGTGGAGTTTTGGGGCAGGCTGGTGGCTTCATGCGGGTCTGGGCTCCGGGAAGCCCCAGTGCCGTAGGCAGGGCTCAGCGGCTGAAGGGGTCTTGTGTTTTGACTTCTGCATGTGCCAGAGGAAGCAAAACTGGGAAGTGACTTGAACTGCTTTGCATGGAAACTACAGCCTCGCTCTTTTTTCTTTCTTTTTTTTTTTTTTTTCCCACAACTACACTTCATTATCCAGCTTCTTGATGCCTTGGCCACAAGTTGGAGAGAGCTATCAATAGTACATTGTTGACTGGGGGGAGAGGGGAGGAGGGAAGGGAATAACAAAGCTGCCAACAGCTTTCTGGGGGTGGGGAACTGCACAGCAAAGTGCTTTGTCATGCTCTCAACATCCACTACTACTGAATACACACTGGTCCATTGATAGCCCCAGCCATGCCGTGAGGAGGGACTGTGTTAATACAGAATGCCACTGGGTGCGTGTGCGAAGGGCTCTGCCCTGAGACATCTTCCCTACAACTGCTTAATATCTTTCCCCAGTGTGTTTAAACAGCCTTAAACAGCCCGTGGCACACGGGAGCGCTGCTGGAGAGCCCAGTCTAGCGATCCCGGAGGAAATACGTGGAGGAAGAATATTTTGTGTTTCCTGTAGAAAGATTATTTTGGTATGAGGTGGCAAGCCAAGTTCTTCGCAAATTCTGCCTGTGTCGTAACCGCGGTTGCGAGTTGCTTTTTTGGCAAACAGAAATGCCAAATTTCTGTACTTTGTTTGCAGTCTGGTGTATGTTCCAGCGTACTGTAGAGGTGGTTTGGGTGATTCTGATGGCGCAGCTCGGTACTTGATCTTTGGATACTTAAGTCAGTTCCCTTGTGGAGGGGGATTAGAGTAGAAAAACACTCTCTTGGGATCAGCTCGAATGAGAAGTTCTAGGCCAAGACAGTAAGTTGTCAGTACATCTACAGAGGCTGTCCCCTGTAGCCTTGCTCCTCGCTCTGTGCGCTTATTGAAAGCTCTCAAATTCTCTTTTTTTGGTGATGTTTACGTAGCTTTGCACTGGTGTGTTTTGTAATGGGAACACTGGGAAATGACTGGTTTCTCTACATTGCTTTTGCAGGCTTTGTTAGAGGAATATACCACTGCGGTGCTGTGCCTCAGCAAAGAGCTTTTGTGGTACTGATAAAGGGAGCAATGCTCCAGAAGTAAAATAATTTGCTTTCGCGAACTTTCTAGAAGCTAGGGCAGATGTTAAAGCCTGCCTTCAAAGTGATCCTGAAAGACCATGTGTAGGACATCCAAACAAACTTTAAAACTGCAAGGGAAACTTATTTTCTAGCTTGTAAAAGTAGATCTGTGGGGTGAACCCACAATTTTTAGGGTTGGGGTGAAGGATGCTTGTATGAGGTTTCATTTGCATGTGGAAATGTCAACTTGAACGTTGTAGAGCCTGTTGAAAATATCTAAAGAACCGGCCCTTTCACTCCTCCTCGCTTTGAAAACGTGAAACTTAAACCTCCTCCTTCTGGGTCCCGTTGATCTATTTGTAGATATTTGTCTATAGAAAATGTGTGCTCATCTGGTCATGCGTTTCCAGCCATCTGCTATTGGCGGCCTTCCAGGCGGCCCTTATTAGCATGAGGTTGCTCAGCACTCTCCCTGCTCCCAGCTCCAAAGCCCCTCCTCCGTTTCCAACAAAACACCTCCGGTTTCTGATACCAGTTGGGCAGTGAGTGTTTCTGCTGTAGATGTCTGGATGGTAAAACCCCGATAGCCACCTCTGACGTGCCGCGGAGGAGCGGGGATACGAGTGGTTTGGGGTCACCAGGAGGTGTAGCATCTGAAACGTGATTCCTGCTGAAGTAACCTGCTGTTCTCTCTCTCTCTCTTTTTTTTTTCTCTTGCAGTAGTATTCTGCCTTTGAGTAACTGTCCCCAGCTGCAGTGCTGCAGGCACATCGTTCCAGGGCCTCTGTGGTGCTCCTGATGCCCCTCACCCACTGTCGAAGATCCCCGGTGGGCGAGGGGGTAGCAGGGATCCTTCTCTTTCAGCTCTGATATATAAGGTGAGAAAGATCTGATATCTAATAATGTGCTGTACCCATGTTGTAACTGCTTGGTTCCTTTCGCCATCTGATGGGAATAAATGCAAATAATAAGTGGGAGAACAGTTAATTTTCCAGCTAGCCTGTGGGCAGATCGCTGAGCTGCATGGAGCGCACTCCTGCTGAAATATCACCTGTTTATTGAGAAATGAGAGACTTTTTTTCAGAGGTGTGCAGCAAATAATTCACTAGCCCTGTTCCCAGAGGTCTCTTTGGGCGATTGTTTCATGGTTTGATAATGCTGGCTCCGCACACAACTTCTCAAATGCCTCGCAAAAAGAGGAAGTGGGAAGCAGAAAGGTGAAATGCAGAAAGAGACTGTTCCTTCCTGTGCTCTGGTCTGGAAGGTGAAGCTGCCAGGGCCTGGGGGCTGCCTGAACTGATGGATGGAGTAACTCCTGATCTCATGAAGGGGTGAGGTGTCCATCCACCTCGGATGGGAACGTTTCTAGAACGTGTGCATAGGATGAGGCAAGGTCAGGAAGGCCTTGTATCTGCAGACTTGCTTTGGAGCACATGGATCTCTGTAGCTTTCATTTTTTGGCCCTTTTCAATCTACGGCACCTTTCCTTTCGGATGAGGAGACCTGGCTGTTCCTTGCTGTAGAATATTTGGCACTTGTGCAGCTTTGTGTTGCGCCAGGGGTGGCACACATCTGTCTCTCTTCTGGGCCAGGGGTGGCTTTTCTACAAGCCAGGGAGTAAAGTTCTATCAGATGAGGTAGACGAAATTTATGCTAAGCTTGCAAATTTGGCTGTTGAGGCAGGAGTGTTGTCATAGGTGTTAGACTTGATTTTTAATTACCCTGTGGGTGGCACACAGACTTTATATGATGAAAAGATACAGGCCCTTTTGGGCCACAGCTACTGAAGTCTCCTTTTGAAATTTGTGAGAGAATCACAGACCTGGTGGCTGCTTTCAAAGGCTGCTTTAATGCTGCCTTGGTGAATTTTTAGGAGGTGCCTCGCCCACTTGCCTTGTGAATAAATGTCAACCTCTGTAGCCTCTTAATAACGTAACATCAGCTTAATGCTGATGAGGGGTATGAAATCCCGAGAAGCAGCAGAGAGGTGGCAAAGAACACAATGGGGCCTCTTGTCAGATAAAGAAGATACATAAATAGCTTTGAGAGGGGTCAGGACAAATAATGAATTCCCTCTGGGTGGGAGGGGATGAGAAATAGTGGGCCCTGCAACTTAAACTCCAGCAGACCAGCTTTGTCAAGCCTTATATATGCACCGGGTGAGGTCCAAGGGCAGAAAATGGTCTCAATGCGGGGCAGATGCTGGTGGAAAGAATCACTGTTCGGAGGTTTTGAAGTATTTGGTCTCAGTATGGCCTCCAATCAGCACAGAAGCTGCTGGCAGTGGGGTGTGGGCAGGGGCTGCTGCCTGTGGGGATGTCCTCTAGAGAGCTGCATCCCAGAAATATGGATATAATTCTTTCTGGGTGCGTTGCTGACAAAACCTAGCAGAACCTGTCAGAAAACCAGCCCCTTCTGTAACGTTGTTCATCCCTGAGCAGAGTGGGCCGTGTTGCCTGGTGGTTTAAAGTCCAACCTCAGACAGAGGTCACTGGGACTCTCTCTGTTGCCCGCTCAATCTAGCAGTGCTGTCGTTACATCAGGCTGAGCTTTTCAGCCGGGAAGCTTCAGTGTGACCTGGAACAGCATCTGGACCCAAAAGCTTAAGTACTTTTTCCAGCTGTATCAGCTCTTCTAGTTCGAGGGATGACCTTTCTGAATGAGCCTGCCCTCTCCGCAGCGTGTAGCGCCCTGCTCGGGTACAGCGGCGCCATGAGTTAAGCAGCTGGGCTCCCTATAGCTGTTGGGATTTTTGCATTAAGAGACTTAATACTCAGCCCTTCATCGAGGGAGCTTTGCTGGAGCTGGGAATGCAGCAGTGATCGGCCTCGGTTCTGCGCCGCTGGGACGTGCTCTGGCCAGCAGAGTTGGCAGGAGGCTGCAGGTGTAGCACATGCCAGCAGCAGGCTGCTTACGCGGCTTTCTCGAGTCACTTGGCCATGGCCAAGACCAGAACATCCTTTCTTCTGACTCTGCCAGCGTGTAGGGGCCTCCCCCTGTCCTTCTCGGGACATCTGAGGAGCGTGGCTGGCTTGGAAAATCTTGTGCTCAATGAATTGTAACCAAGTGGAAGCAGTCCTTGTGGCTTTTCTTTGCTGAAATGGAGCCCGTGGCTGGGGAGCCGGTGGTTTAGGCAGCTGTGTGTAAAAGATAACCCTGGTGTGGGTTTTTTCCCCGCAATAGCATGGTGGGGGAGTTTTGCAGGGGTGAACTAAAACTGAACATTTGTTGCATAAACAGGATTTTGCTTTGAGCGGCTTCCAAACAGTTCTGGGCTGCTGCTTCACAGGAACAGCTTCTCTCCCCGGCATCTCACTGTCTCTATTTTGATGCCTAGAAATAAAATATCAGCTGCCCAAGACAGGCTGTGTAAACGTAATTCCCACTGAACCAGGGGAGCTGGTTCTCTTAATCCCTGTGGTTATGCTGCCTTTGGTTCCTGGGCTGTCGCATTAGGGTGCTCTTAAGTGGAAAAAGCTCGTTAGGTTTGGAGTGCAGGGCATAACTTCTGGTGACAGGAGGCTGGGAGAACTCCTCCCCTCCTCTTGCAGGCTCCTGCCAGTTGCCCCACACAAATGCATTCGTGTTGCCTCCCCCTCCAGCGTGTCAGTCCCAGCCTGCTTTTCTCAGTTTCCTTACCCCGGTTTTGCTTTCACAGATGCTTCTTTTCTTATATATCTTGAGCTTTTCTTGAGGGAAGGATCTTTTTTCTGAAACGGAGACGCTTTCTGCCCAGTAACAACAACTGTAAAAGGCTCATATGAAGTCACTGGTGAAGGATGTGCATATAATCCCCTTGGGTTTGTTTTGTTTTTTTTTTTTTTTAAGTACACCTCTGTAGTGCTGGGCTCAAATCTGCCTCTTGCTGTGGGCTCCGTGGTGGCTTTATCAGCAACAGCCTGACTTCACCTGAGCAACTTTGGTGGGTTTCTCAGTGCACTTGGCTTAGAGCTACAGTAAAACCCGACGGCAGGCGCAACCACAGAAACTACTTTCAAACCCGATGAGTTAACTTATTTCCTACAGGATATTTATTTTGATGAAGTGTAAACTTGTTTTTCAGCTAAGCTTTGTGGGCTTTAAACAAACGGCAGCTTCCTCTGCTCTGGTTACCGAAGCCAGGCAGTTCCCAGTTTGCATGAGGTCACCAGCACTGACATACTCCATAGTTTCTTGCTTGTCACAACAGTCAGAACAAGAGGGATCTATTTTAATACACGTGGTAACAGGAATTAAAGCAGCGGGACACAGGCTTGAGGAGATGGTCAGGTTCTCGGAGATGTTTCTGTGGAACTGCTGGTCTTTCAGTGATTCTTTTACCTTAGTAGCTTAAAATACCCACAAGAAAGCACCTCCTTGAAAAGCAGCAATACTGAGGAGTCTCCTGCCCTCGCACTGGGCACCATTGGCTGCCGATGGGTTTGTCCTGCCCATCGTGTAAATGCTTCTTCACTGTGGACCCAAACCAGGCTGTTCTCTTTGCTGTACTGCCTGCCTGGGGCTGTTAGGGTCAGAGATGAGTATATGTCGCTACGAGCGTTTATTAGAGCTTGGCTGGGGAGGTGCTGTCTCTGCAGCGATGTCGCTTGTCTCGGTGTCAGTGCAGCTGAGAGCTCATCACGAGCTGCTGAATTAATCGCCCTGGTAAAAATAAAATGCCTGGAGGCTGGACGGTCGCTCACGCAATGACCCGATGGAGCGAACCACCTCCCACACAACTTGTTGATGCTGCTGAGGAGAGAGGGGCAGGTGGCTTTCCCAGGCTTTCCCGTGACTCGGAAACAGAGCAGACGTGGCTCGTGTTGTCTGTTTCCTTCTGCCCTTCAGAGCTGTGCAGGTGACTTTGTAAATGTGAGAGGGTCCACACGCATGAGCCTGGAACCCAGCAGATGGGAGCAGCTCCAGCTCCCGTCGCTCGTGACAGCGTTAACTCAGGAACCTAATGCATTTCTCTGTCGTTTCACTGGGGCTCTCTGCAGTGCAATGTGGAAATCATTACTGGGCAAGCCAACTGCCTGCAAAAATTGTCGGGAGGAGGGATGGAGTTTAACCACGAAATTGTTTTCTAGGAACTGCTGAGCTGAATGCGAGGCGGGCTGCAAGCTTGGCATTCTGGTCAGAGCAGTGTTGGAGGGAGATGTGTATGTTTGTGGTCTCTGGAAAAGACCTCCTCACCATCTTCAAATCCGTGTAGCTTCTGTCTGGTCTGGGATTCTCTCTGCTCTCTTCCCTCCCTTGTACCAGGAGGCAAACCATTTGCTGGACTAGTTGGTTGTAAAATCTGGGAAAGCAATTTGTGGTCATCCCTCAAACGAAAAGACTGTGTTGGAGATTGGGGAGACAATGAAATTGGTCAGACTGTGGCAGCAGTAGCTTTTCCAGCCTGTCCGTTCAAGTTCTGCCCTTTGAAGAGTAGTTCATGACCCTCCCTTCACAGATGTGGCTGGGACCTGCAGTGAATGAATGGACTCTCACTACCCAGAAATTTAATATAAAGAAAATACGCCAAACTGCATTCCTTGAACAGGGAGACATGACTAGAAAAATCACTGCCAGGTCGGTGCTCGTTGTGGTGCGGCCCTGAGATGGTGAAAGGGGAAGGGAAACGTATAATGTTCTTCTTAGTAAAACTGTAATCCCATTTATTTTGCATTTGCATCTCTATAGTTCTACGTTATAACCAGCCAGAGGAGTGTTCACTTTTTTGTTCCTTATTTTTGTGTTAGGATAGACTAAGAGCGAGGTATTGCGGGTAGTTCAGCACAGTAGCTCTTGACCACGCGCTTGTTGAGAGCGCTGAGACTCGGCCATGAGCTTGCAGACGAGTGTGCACGCCTTCACGAGCTGTGGTGAGTCTCATGGTGGTGAATTTTAATTATAGGCTGAAACTCTGGACACACACTGGTCCCATTGAAAACACAGTTCCTCTGCACACTCGTTGAAGCACGATCTCTTAGATTTTTGGTCTGCAATCTCCTAGGTTAGTTTTCTTTAACCCTAAAGCCGGTTTCCTGAGCTCTCCTCCCTCCCTGCGCAGGACGAGAAGATCACTGTTAACCAAGATGTCCCAGTGCACGAAGGGAAGCCTCATATTGTCCATTTCCAGTACAAGGTTACAGAGGTGAAGACCTCCTCCTGGGATGCCGTGCTCTCTAATCAGAGCCTCTTCGTGGAAATCCCTGATGGATTATTAGCTGATGGGAGCAAAGAAGGGTAAGTTGAGGATCCCAGAGGTGTGTCTGTGGCTCTGCAGGGAGCAGGGCTGTGTGTACGGCAGCTCTGCTCCTGGTTTCTGTATCTGGAGTATGTCCTTACTCCCTGTTCTCCAGAGAACTGTCTTCCAGTTAGTCCTCCATATATTTTCTTCCCCTGTCGGGATCATTTCAGATGGGTTACTGTTTTCTCGAGTGCCCACGCTAATGAAAAATAAGCAATAAATGAGCGGAGTGATTCTTTGCATACTTTGGTATGGAAAATCTGCAAGCCTTTATCCGATTTTTGTTCTGCCAGCCACTTGGCAAGCTTGTTTTGGCAGGCGTCTTCCTCTCTTTCAGGGGAAAAAAAAACCCCTCCATTATATTGATGCGCTCCTTCTCATCAGTAGGTGGATCTGCTCTTGGAGCGGTGCCACGCAGGCGCTGGGCTCTGCCAGAGTCTCTGATTTTTCTCTGTTGGCAGAATAGGGGAGTGTTTTGTCCAGACAGCTCTGCTCTGGGAAGTTTGTGTAAACGCAGCTTCCAGAGCAGCTCCTTCCTGCCAAGTGCTTTGCCAGAGATCTGCGGTGGCGGTGAGCGCTGCCGCCGAGATGTGGATGTGAACTGGATTCCTCTGCGGAGCGCTCTCAAGTCCTCCTGAATCTCCAAGTAGGCTTCATCCGTAAATGACATGAGCTAATTAAGAAAAAAAAAAACAACCCTTGCTGTGCACCTTCAGTAAGTGCCAGTATTGTTGCTGTCTCACACTTGTCTCCTGTGAATCCAGATAAAGGTTTGTGTAATTTCTTCAGTCGGGCTGTAAATCCTTTAGCTGCCCAAGCGCCCGCTCTCCCGGGAGCGGCTCCTTCTGGGAGGAGGGTATTTACCCGCCTGTGTCATCGTGACTTAAAGCGCAATTTGGTGAGATTATTTTTAGCTAGGTAAAACAGCCTAGTAGAGGCTATAATTAAAATAGTTCATTACCATATTAACAAAACACTTGCAAATTTAACCTCCCTCGCTGACGGCTGTTTAATTAGATGTCGATTGACGCCCTGTTTGTCCCTGCTCTGGCAGCCTGCGTCGTAAATGGCTACTGTGACAGCGAGGGCTCTGCCGTGCCACCCCCCGGGCTCGGCCAGGGGTTGATGCAGTGCTGCTTCCATCAGAAGGTGGCAGAAATAATTCAGCTGGAAAGGCAGGATTGGGGGTGTGTCAGCTGTGCCATCCAGCTGATGTGCTCAGGAAACAGCTTTGCCTCTGCATATGCTCCTTCAGTCATGTTTTTCTCTTCTCTCCTGCCTGGCATGAGCTTTTGTTGGTTTTTTTGGGTTTTTTTCCCTTCCCACCAAGTGCAGAACTTGCAGGTCCCCTGGTGTGTGTGTCCAGCAGAGGGGATGTAGCCAGGCTGGGGATCAGCTTCCCCTGTACGAAGGGTCTGTCCTGGCTGGTGGGGATGGGTGTTGGTGTGCGCTGGCACGCCGGTGCCGAGGACAGGGACTTGTGGGGTGACAGGGTGTGAGGATGGCTCTGAGTTCAGGGGCTGGGTAGCACAGGAGGAAGCCCATTGTTTCAGCGCCCATTGTTCGCTGGAAGGGGTCTGTAAACAAGTCATCTTTCTGCCTGAAAAACATCAAAACAGTTAATAATGCTTGGAGGCTTCCTCAGGACAGGACTTCCTAAAGCTGATGTTCTATTGTCTTCTTCCTCCTTGGCAGGTTATCAGCACTGTTGGAATTTGCTGAAGAAAAAATGAAAGTAAACTATGTCTTTATTTGCTTCAGAAAAAGCAGAGAAGATAGAGGTGAGAACTCGCCCCCGCTGTCGGGTTTGCTCCCCAGATCTGAACTGGTGCTGCTGAAGCTGGACCGAAATCCGGTTATCCCCAGGCAGGGCTCCCCGGGACGCTTCCCACCGCAGGAAATGTTACAGGCTGAATGAGCATGGTGTTCTTACAAAGTAGAAATAGTTTCTCATGGAGGAAATAAGCCCTTTCTTGAGACTAAGGCAGAGGGAATACTCTGGTTCCCCGGTGGGTTGCTTTGCTATCCCGCAGTCACAGTATTACTAGGACTCTCACACAGAAAGCTGCTCCTGAGGAACTTGGAATATTTTTTTTGTCCAGAAATTGGTTAATATTTCTCCTTTGGTAAGGAGTGAAGGTCTCCATTTGGCACCGGGCTTCTGCAATTTCCAAGGAGAAACCAGGGAGAGGTTATTACGTGGGAAATGAGCTCTTGTAGCTTGTTGTCCTGATGTTCATCTGCTTTTTAAAGATCTCCCAGCACTTTTGCCCTTCCTAGACCTACAGGTAATCCTCACCCCAGCTATAGACGCTTATGGCTTAAGGGGGCTGGCTGCATTAGGATCTAAAGATAGATGTGTTGGATGGGTGATTACAGCACGGAGGTTTGAGGAGATTTGTGGTGAAGTACCAGGCTATGGATGTGTTGCTTTAAATCTACCAGACGCAGGCCAGTAACCAAGCAATTGCCGCGGCAGGAGTAACTCAAACCTTAATTCTAATTTTACTCTGCTGCCTCACAAGCTGCGCTGTCTTCCCTGACACGAAGCACGTTATTAGAGCTAAGCTGTGCTGAGCCTGGGAAGATGTCACTCTGCGTTATGATGCCAAGAATAATTCTCAGATTAAGTCCTTGCTGTGATGTCACCACTACCACAGGTCACCAAGGTGACCCCTGCGGTGGCTGGTTCCAGGAAACATCTGATACTGGGTTTGATTTTAAAAACAGGCCATGTGTTGCCCTTGGACCTGGCTTATTTGTATGAGTTCTGGAGCATTCCACATCCCGGGTCCTTGTCTGTGCAGCTGCAGTTCAGCGCTCTCTTAATAATGCGCAGGAGCTGCTCCGTGTGAGCGCTCGGTGGCTGGAAGCTGATCATCAGAGGGAGCCGTGGAGGTCCAGGTGCTGCTCCAGGGTAACTCTCACAGGTTGCAGGGAAGGGATCGCTCTGTGTGTCCAGTTGCTGCGTAACATACCCGAGACAAGGGCTGTGTGTGGCCTCTGGACTGACCCTGCTGGGAGTTTCCATATGTCACCCATAGTGGCTGTCCTGGGGACCGCACCGAGCTGTGCTCAGCTCTCTTGAGTTTCCACTGAGCTCCAGGCCCTCCTCATGGAAACGGCCAGTTCCTACCTACACCCCGAGTCAGTAGGTTCCTCTTCGCTGCTGCCTCACCCTCTTTCAGGGCTCAAAGGGTGCTGGGACCCACTTAAGTAAAAACCTGTGAGATGCTGCGGGATGGCCACGTGCGTCCCAGGAGCGTGGGTGGTGCAGGTAGATGCTCCCCCCGTCGCTGTTCCAGAAGGGATGGAACAGGCATTGCAGGTTAAACGTGGATGAAGCTTCTCTTCTGCACAACTGCAATCCACCTGGTGCTTAGGAGCAGCTGAGATGAAGGCAGGAAGGGACTGGGCATCTTCTTGGAGAGGGCTGTTGTGTTAAAGCGGTCTCTTTCTGCACAAGAAGCTCTGGATGTGCTCGTGGAGGGCATTCGGTGCACTTTGGTGTTTGTGGCTTCTGGGGTGATGCAGGTGCAGAGGGTTATTCCTGGTGGTAACAGATCTCCTTCTCTTTGGTAGCTCCGCTCCTGAAGACATTCAGCTTCTTGGGCTTTGAAATCGTGAGGCCTGGTCACCCCTCTGTCCCGTCGCGGCCAGACGTGATGTTCATGGTGTACCCCCTGGATCAGAACTCTTCCTCTGACGAAGAATAGCTGCGGCGGGGGACCCCGGTGTGACCCGAAAATGCTGTTGAGGGGAGAGAGGGTTACTTCTCCTTTCTTGAGGAAAGGGAAAACAAGCTTCTGTTGGACTGAAACTGCATTTCTCATTGTTAGATTGGCCTGTGTATCCTCAGAGTTGACTATCTCATTGAAACGTGTTGCCTAGAGAACTATATATACACACATGTAATCACCAAATAGTAAATGGAAGATGTTTCTGAACTGGCCTAGGAGCTGTGTCCCCGCAGCCGCCTGGTGTGTTGGCCGCGGGCCCTGCGCGGGGAGCACAGTGGTAGATGTGTCCTCGGCTCCTCTGAACCCGCGTGGGTCCTGTCCCCGTGCCCCTCTGACAGACCACCTCCTCCTTCCCCACTCAGACTCTTAAGCAGTGGCATGTTTTGGGCGTTAGGTGCGTGGAGGAGACGCTCCAGTTTAACCTTTAACACTACATTAAACCCCCCTGTGTCTCCGCTTCTCCGCTTTGGGGTGACTGATGCTGTTTTAACTGGTCTAACCTTTTTTTTTTTTTCTTCTTTTTTTTTTTTTTTTTAAAACTTCTTGCTCTTCCAGCTTTTGTTTTCAGCAGTCTTAACTCTGTTCAATGTTACCACTGCGCTCTCACAGCGTTCAATAAAAGGGGCATTCAGATGAACCTCGCACAGCTGGGGCTGCTTATTTGCAAGGAGCAGAGCCCGTGGTGGCCTCCTGTGGTGCTGCCGTGGTTTCAGAGGGCCAAAAGAGTCTGCTGCGGGGAGAGGGGGGGGACATTTCCTTACCTGCCTGTGCTGTGATGGTCCAAAGAGCCAAAAAAGCTCAGGCCTTCAGCCCGAGGAGGGGTAAGGAGCGGGGCTGTCGCTGCCG
This sequence comes from Tringa tobata, assembly GCA_033628505.1. Classification (NCBI taxonomy): domain Eukaryota; kingdom Metazoa; phylum Chordata; class Aves; order Charadriiformes; family Scolopacidae; genus Tringa; species Tringa tobata. The sequence continues at coordinate 1,350 of JAHREE010101862.1, read as the reverse complement.
TTCTTCCTCCTCACCTTTCCAAAGAGATGAGCTCAAGACACGGGGCTGTGTCCAAACCACAGGGGGGTGTGGGGTGAGTGAGGACAGGGGCTCTGCTGGATGAGGTGGGATTCTCCCCCTGAGCGGGAGCCTTCCCAGGATGGAGGGATGTGGCCCCTTGTAGCGCTGGAGAAGGAGGTTGTGCTCCTGTGGTGGTGCCGTGGGGCTGGTGCTGGGCTGGAGGCCACAGGAGCTGGGGGGTATCCACAGGGGGGTATCCACAGGCTGTGCCCCGAGCTCCGGCCCGGCCTGGCTGCTTGTGCGTGGACTTGTCCTTGTGTGCTTTGTCGTGCTCTCGCCCTTCTCTGGAGGATTTTGTTAAAAGCTGAAGCCGAGCCATTCCATAAACGTCCCGGTCAGTGTTTTCTGTTTGGGGGAGAGAAGTGGGGCTGGGATACAAAGTTTGTGTGAATAAATCATCTTAAAGTTCGTGTCTCTTTTTCCCTCTTTCCCTTCTAATGAAATCACAGGGCTGGTGGTTCTGGGCCCTCAGCAGTGGGGCATTAAATCCAAAGTCTGGTTTAAAACTGGAGACTCCACTCTGGGAAGGTCTCTGCTTTTCTGGTGGGGCCATCGGGCCCCTCTGTGCCGGCTGCGGCTCTGCCCCAGCCACGTCCTTGCTCCAGGTGCAGTGTGGGGACAGAGCAGACCCTGCACCTCTTCCCTCCCTGCAGTAACGCTGGTTTCTACTTCTGGCTTTTGAAATACCAAGTTTTATCTTTTCTTGCAGCTGGAGCTACCCCCCCTCCTTCCCTGGGCTGGTGTTTCTGCTCCAGGGCCCTGCTGCCACCCCATGGTGCTCCTCTATGAAAGCAGCCCTGAGGAGATGGGCTGGGAACCACTTTGCTCCTTCCTTTTACTGGTCAAATTTACTGGTGAAGGGTAAGGTCCTGGTCACAGGAGGGAGGATGAACCGAGCGCCTTAATGAACTGCAGTTACGAGGCTGGGCCGGTGCACGGGCTTCTCTGGCAAGTACCAAATTCTCTCCTGCCCTGGGTCAACTGAGTGTGGGCAGAGGCAGGGGTCTGGGCTCACTGAGGGTCCTCAGAAACACCCCCTTGAAAATCAAGTGCCCTCTGGGTGCTGCCTCCTGGGCCCAGCTGGAGGAGCCAAGCTCTGCCCTGTGGCACAGCAGCCCCCCAGGACGGGAGCGATGCTGGAGATGAGTGTGGGGCAGGACCCTGGCAGGCTGGGGGGCAGCTGCCCGTTGGTGGTGCCCAGGGGTTTGAGCCTGGGGCGGGGGTTCTGACCCAAATTCTCAGCTGAGCTTGGCAGCAGCAGCCCCGGGGGGAGCTGTGGGTGCTGGGCGG
>JAHREE010101394.1:0-11632 GCA_033628505.1 Tringa tobata | reverse complement strand
AGCCTTTAGCTGAACAAAATTCACTGCGGCTCCAGCATTACCTGCACATGTTCTGGTCTCAGGCACTGGGGTGTCTGCTCTGAATGAAAAGCAACCACAAACATATAGAGATGTGAGGCACATCCCTGTCTTCTGCATTTATCTTTCTGCAGAGCCAGCTATGGGTTTATAGTCAGTAAATCCCACGGAGTTTCTGGGGGGTCCTCCTCACTGTCCAGTTCCATTTTGGAACGAAATATTCCTTATTAAATGTCCTTGAATCCAGTCTCCTCTCACACTTCCAGCTCTCAGAAGTGCCCTGCCTCTGGAGAGCATGGATTATGAACCAGTCAAACTAGTGCACAGTGAGAGTTGGTTTTTGCGCAAACACTGAAACGTGATGCAAAGTCCAGCCTAGGGCTCAGGGCTTTACAAAGTGAAAACAACAGTCAAAAAAACCAACTGGTGCTGCTGGTTGCAAGCCCTGGGACCGGGGAGTGGCGGGGTCGGGCACCGCACAGACTCGTGACCTGCAAGAGCCCTCTCTAGCTGAGAGAAGACAACGTAGTTGGTTTCAGTGCACTTCACGTCATGGAAGATGTGGGTTTGTGCATGTACACACATGTACACACATTGGGCACTGGGGAGAACTGTGTCCACGTTTCCTGGGAGCTCTCTGAAGGGCCAGTCCCAGCCTCACTGGCAGGGTTAAATATCCAAGGCCAGTCAGCACGCTGACTCTTTATCCTTATTGTTGCTTTTCAGAGGCAGAACCAAGAACCTCTGGGTTCTTGCTGGATCGGCCTCAGTATCTCAGCTGAAGCACAGTTTGAATATTCCTATCCTGCTCCCACTCTCAAAACCAAACACGATTCCTCTGCTTCATACCCAAACCCACTGGGGGCACTGCCATGTCCTGTTAGGCTGAATTTTATTCCAGTTGTGACTGCAACCGGACACAAAGCAGCCAGCCAGTATTACACACCCGCTCCCCCCCAGCACGTAAGGGTTGGAGTCGTTCCTCCACGGAGCACAGAAATATTCAGGAGTCTGTGACCGCAGTGAACCCACTGCTGGAGCAGGACCCGCATCCTGGTATTCAGAGGGATTTTTGTCAAATCTGGCGAGTGCCCTGCCCCTCCACGCACCATCCTTATCTTGCCGGAATAAATAAGGGCAGATTGCCTGCTTCAAGTGCATATGCTGAGAAAACTCAGAGAGATACAAAGAGCAGTAACTCTAAAAATAGAGCTGGCAGAAAAGCCAGACTTTTCATTCCATGTTTAGTTCCAGTACAGTTCTGCCCAACCAATATTGCAAGAGAAATGGTCGGGTTTTTTTCCGAAGTCTTTATTTAGCTCCTATGATCAGTCAGATGAATAAAAACCTCTATGCTCCCAGCCTCTTGGGCAGTTTTTCTTCCCTTCTCCACGGAGGAAGGAGGTGAAGTAGCATGTTTGATGCACACACTTGTCTCCTGGCAGATCCTTTGCTCTCATCTCCTCTGAAAACGTGCCAGGTACAACTCCAGCCCCGACCACCGCCCGGGATTTCATGAAACGGAGTTTTCAGCCAGGAAATTCTGACAGGAGTATTTTAATTAGCAACCAACTTTCTTTGAAAATAGTAACATCCCTACATCTAGCTGATGTTGCTGTTAGTGGTTTTGAAGCGTGTTTCCTTAGTAACAATCACTTGTGGCTGCTCCAGTGCCTGGAAGGATGGAGCAAGTCCCAGAGCCAGCAGAGGAAGGTGGAGATGAGGGCATTTCCTCCATCTCCCACCCACCCCCTCCCTTTGCATGGTCAGATGGTGGGAGCTTTATCCAGCACCAAAATCCCATGGCAACATAATTGTGACTCCTGCCCAGTGTGGCAGTGCACAGACTTCAAGAGTAAAACCAGGACCCAAAGAGGCAAGAGAAACTCAGCTGCTTTTGGAGCAGCACGTTCTCTGTCCGTCCGTCCATCTGTCCGCCTGCAGGAACAGCACACAATGGCAAACTCACACTTTTCCTCTCTATTCCTACCCTCAAGACACTGACTTCAGTTTTCCAGCTCTGGGAGGTACATGTGGAACCAAGACAGCAAACTGGACCCAGCCACATGCCGTGTTTCTTTGGTGAATTCTGATATTCCTCCGAGGTGCCCCAAAGCCATCCAGTAACATTCAATAAACAAAATAAATCTTCATGCTGTTGGAATATCAGCAACTGCATTTTGACAAACAGCAAGAGAAGCCCTTTTTTTATCCTCTGACAGCAAGGTACGAGCAGGCTACGCTGGCCAGGAGCAATGCACAGCTCTACTCCCAGCCCCGGAGCGCGCAGGAGTAGTTTATACAGTAAACCACTCTCTAATTTTCTGTAGCACAGATTTATTACCTTTGGCGTTGACTTATTAAAATAGCACCATGTAAAAACAAAGCGGTTCATCTCTTCCTAACCGCTGCTAAATATCCCCGTGGAGCAGGCGTGTGGATAGCATTACCAGCGCTGCCCTATTCCTGCTTGGGATTTCCTGGAAGGGTCGGGTGGAGCGGGCCAGCAGGTGCGGTTCAATGGCAATAAATCCCACTCCTTAGGGGCACACGAGGCCTCCTGGATACGTGCAGCACGGCCGGGAGCGGTGGCCAGCCCAGAGAGCTTCAGAGCGGGCACCTACGGCATTCAGGGGTAGAGAGCACCCCGGTCTGGGTCACTGCACAGCAGCTCCAGACACCCACAAAACCTAGAGCAAAGCAGGGAAAGCAGAGAAAACCCGGATGAACCATTTCAAAACCACTGCGGAAAGTAGTGGTTTGGGTTTTTTTAATTTTTCCCCCGATGCTTTTGCTTCCTCCCAAGCCCACCTGTCCCCCAGGCAGTGCCCTGGTCCAACGCAGCCCACCTGGAAGAAGTGGCAGAGGCCAGAGCCTGGATGGGGTTATCGGTCCCCAGACCCAGGGAAAAGCAGCTCCCCAAGAGCACGGGTCACCTCTGTCTGCAGCCCCCGTGGCCACCAGCGTTCGGGCAAACGGTTGCCCAGCTCTCATGGGCACAGTGAGCACTCGTCAGGCTTGGAAACACTCAGCAGTGCTGGCACCGCGTCCGCTCTTCCCAGCGGTGGCAGAAGTTCAAGCTAATAGAGATCAAGCCTCCTCGGGCACCTTGCAAACAAGTATGTGGAAGGTGAAAAGGCCCTGGAAAGCCAGAGAGCTTCTGACTCGCTTTGAATTTCTCTAGGTCAGTGATCTCCCACTTTTGCATCCTTTGCCTGTAATCATTTATTCTCATTGAAGAAATGGCTTTACTCATTAACAGCCGGACTGTCCCCCTGCTGAGCTTCTGCTGTCTTACAGCAGATTTATTTCCTCCTAGCCCACACGTCAGAATCCTTTATTAAAATCTCTCACATTTAGCAGCAGCTAAGTATGTGCCTGCCTTTTATTTCCAATCACACAATAACTATTTCAGCCCTTCTCAGCAGTAAAGAAAAGCGCTTCCCCTCCAAGAAGGCATGGCTTTTTATCCATCACTTTTTGTAAAATACTCAAGTCCCTGAGACCAAACAAACTCCTCACAAAAAAAAGCACAAAAGTCAGTGTTTGAAAGATGGGTGTGGACCGAAATCACACACTTTGCCCCCATTTCCCTCTTTTGCTCCCAGCACCTCCTGCGTCTTTTGCATCTGTGTGTGTGTGTCAACACCTCACTCCTAAAAATAAAAGGTTTTTTCCAAATGATTCATGCAGGGTGACAGGGTTCTGAATGAGATCTTCCCATACATTGTATCCCAAGATTTTGGTAGCCAAGTTTCAGAAACCACCACCCATCCTCTTTCACCGTCTGCAGAGCCCATTGCAACTCATCACACCCATGCTCAGAGACCTTTTATGGTGCCCCACACCGCTCAGAGAGAAACCAGAGCTGCCTGGGATGGGACAAGGCCGGGACAAGGCAGAGCCTCGGGGGCAGTTTCTCTGGGAGGTGACAGCCACCCCTGGCCTGTCACACACCCCAGAGCCAGAGCCCCGCGCGGACCCAAGCCCGAGACCCCCGCAGGAGGGGGCAGAACGGCAAAGCTGGAATTATTGAAACATCTCTGCGGGGCTGGGGAGAGAGGTGAGAGCCAAGACTCGGGGAAAGGGAAGGGACTGAGTTTTGCACCAACCCTTTTTCTAATTTTTTTTTTTTTCCCCTCAAAACTCAAGGGTTTTATTGAGGGAAATCAAAGAAAACACTCTCCTGGAAACCAAAGATTGGGAACTACCAGCCAGTGTGAAACCTGCTCAGTGTCACAACCAACAGAAACAGCAACCCAACATCTTGCGATATTATTTTCTAAACAGCGCCTGGTCCCTTTCTAAGCGGCTTGGCTTTGGCGAACAGCTGATCAAGCATTTTCCACAAAGGATTTTTTCTTTAAACACCACTTCTGAGAACCATTTGGCTCGTTTGTTAATTTCACACACAGCCCTGCTTTATGTTCACAGCATCCTCCTGGGCGAGCTGTCCCTCCCCAGCCAGCGCCACACACGCCTCCTGCCAACGGTCCTTGTGGCACCAAATCCGTGGCACTTGGCACAAGCCAGGGCAGAGCGGGGCCATCGCTCGCAGCTCCGTGAGTCCACACAGTTTAAGAAATGCCAAGTTTTAGAAAGGAGCACCAACAGGGCAGCGGCAAGCGCCCGATACGCAGCGGGTTCAGGAGGCTGATGCTAAACAAGTAAAAGGCACGGAGGAGTCTGGGCAGGATGCGGGATTTGGGGAGAATCCCATTAAATCCATGCCTGCCTCAAGTTGCAAACAGCAAGTGCCACACAGCTACGGGCACAGCGTTCAGGGGGTGCCGACACACCAACCTCTACACGCTCAAACACAAGCTTGTGCTTAAACCCCAGTGAGTGGGGGTCCTTCTGAATTGAGCATTGTCCCTTTTCTGTGCCACTGTACCACCCGGGTGTCACTGAAGCCAGACGTGCCCACGGTGGGTGTAGGTAACCAGAGGTGTCACAGCAGAGCAAAACGGGGCGAGCACAGCAGGGATGGCTGGAATTCCTCGGGATGAGGCTGCAGTCACTCAGAGATAAGGGCTTTGCCCACACTAGGCTCTCACTGTGCATTAGGAGATACCCTGCACTCTGCTGAGACGGCCTTTGCACTTTCTCGGATGCTGGGAGGAGTGTGAAGTAACCCCTTAGAGACAAGACTTAAATCTTTGTCTTTTAGCCCAAACTTGAACTAGCACACCCTTGGGGAAGGGCTAAGTGGGCTCTCCTGCCACCACAATGGGGACAGCCTTGGGCAGCCCATAAAGGGGACAAATGGTGGCCCAAGGAGGCCAGTCCAGCCCAGGAGCAGCCTGAGGACATGGGACAGAGAGCAGCAAGTGCCCCAACCCCGAGGACTGTGACCCTTCCCAGCTGCTTTAATCCTCTTGCAAACACCAGTGGAAACTCAGCACGATGGTGGCCATAAAGACACCCTCAAAACTTCCTAATGCTTCAGAGATAATACAGGTACCTGTACTCAGGATTTCAGACCCTCAGAGTATTTACCTTGAGGTGTCAATTGCCTCTGACTGTTAAATGCTTCTAGGAAGCTTCTGGGGATGTTTTCTGGGAGTCAAGTGTTCCGGAAAAAATATCAGCACCATAATTAGTCACTGGCAGGATTAGCAGCAATTCACACCAGGTTCTTCCAAAGGGCTGTGGTTCCTCCCACTAAAATAAGGCGTTACTTGAACAGAGGGGTGAGGAAGAAAGTGGATAAAAGAAGAAAACTGGCAAACGAACATGGGTCTGTGGGCTCCTGGAGGCACAAGGGGCACCAACAGATGGAGGGGCTTCTGCAGCCCCAGCTGTGAAATAACGGGTGCTTCGTGCAGAAGCAAAGGAGCCAAACTGCCTGAAGCAGCTTCATGTGACAGGTGAGAAATGAGCAGATACCCTGGAAAGACTTGGTATTATAGAAGAATTTAACTGAAGTCACTCAAATCAGATTTTTTAAAATCTAGCCACGTACATGATGATGGCTTTGAGCAGAAAAAACCCCCACATTGTTCTTGAGGCTGGTTTTCAGAGTCCCTTGGTGCATTGCCTTAATTCTCCTCCCTTCAACTAACAGGGGGTTGTGACTAATTTTAGCAAAACAAAAAATATACCAGCAAAGACTCTAGCAATCCCAAAACATACAGAAAAAATGCACCTTTCTATAAATAGAAAAATGAGGGAGTTCCTGCTTGCTAGTACTAACTGGCTTCTTTGCATCCTAAATCTGAAATTGCTAAGAAAAAGGATGACTTGAGGGTTTTAATCCGTCAGCAGTTATTCAAGACAGCGAGAAGCAGCAGCTCTTCAGGGGGCTGTCAATTCTCACACAGGGAGAGTATTATTTTTTGCAAAAATACAGAACCCAGCCCATCACTTTACCACATTATTCTGTACAGTTTTTCTTTATGAATTTCAGCATCTTGCATGTAAAATCTGTTACCTAACAGATTCAGGGCAACTATTTTGCATTATATGCATCAGTAAATAAATGAAAACAATAGATGAGATCTCTGAGGGAAAGTCTTTTTGAGCTATTAGTTCAAAATGGTGATTAACAGATAACCAGCCTTCTCTTTTTCTTCTATGCCATGGCAACAGCTGGAAGCTAAAATCAACTTACAATCCAAGCAAAGAACAGCAACAGAAGACCCACTGGGCAGATCTAGTTTTATTTGTGCCCCACAATCCTCAGAGATTTACTTTTCCTAACGGGAAAAAACTGACTCAGTTTTTGATGCCAGTTAGACTTCAAGAGGCTGAAAAAAAAAAAAAGTAATCTCCTTGGAGTGTCCTATCCTACTGTTGCAAATTTTAGACCATGAGCACGTGCCCAACCTGGAAGGATGTGGCTGGTTCCCATGCCCAGGGTGAAGGACTCAGTGCCTCACAGGGAGCTCCAGCACGCGCTGCTCTGCTAATAAACCTTTTAAATCCACTTCCCTCTGCATCCGCCTGGGTCATCCTCCAATGCTCCTGTCCACACTGACAACCTCATAGAATGATAGGAGTTTGGAAGGAACCTCTGGAGATCATCTAGTCCACTTTTCTTGAGAGCACCTCACCCCAATGCCACCTTTGCTCAGGGAACAATCTTACACCAATAGATGAAGAACACCAACTGGGTGCTCTGTGAAGGAAGACTCGAACAACAGACAATACACACCTACGAAGGAGAGGATGACACAGGATTTTTGCCACAACCTCTCCCCAGTTGGCTGAAAAAAACCATCTATCTATTACTTCTTGCTGTGCAGAGGGGAGAAGGTCCAACTTCAGAGAAAAACCTGTTGCTCTCTTCCTCCCCAGCAACTGCCCATCTCTGCAGACAAAGCTCTAGCAGGGCTGGAAGAGAGCCCAGCCCAGCTCCTACCTACTGCCAAACTGTCCCAGCAGCTGAAGTTACAGGCTGTAAGGGCTCCCTGGGCATCCACTCTTGGGATAGAAGAAAAATGGGCTTGAAGTCAAGAGCTGTAATACTTTAATAACGATGGCCCTGCCTGGTACCTCCTGTTTATCCACATGCAGTCCAACAGTGCAGAAACTATGACCTTGAGAACAGGGAAAAGAAAGGATTCCATTAAAAGACCATGTTCATCCCTCTACCAGCCAAGGACAACGTCACCACGAGAATATTTCACCAAGAGTTTGCCAGGCAGAGCTCAGCACTGCTCCCAAGCTTTCTCGTTTCCTCCGAGTATAATTTAACATCTCTCAGTTAATTTGGTTAACTGTCCACCCAGCTGCATGTGTGCTGAGATGCAGAGAATAAAGCGTCCACAGTCACGGATTGTTTGCTTTTAAAACATATAGAAAGAATCCGTGACTTCGGCAGCAATCGTGACGAAAGCAAGTCATTAAAACATGGCACATTCCAGACCCAGATGTATGGGCGCAGCTGGGAGAAAGCACGGGTCCGGGGTCCAGCGCAGCAGAGCTCAAAGGCCCTGGTGTTCTCGGGTCCTCCAGCCTCTGCCCAGGCTGTGGCCCCTGCTCCAAGAACCTTCCTGGGAGGAGGCTTGGGAGAGCAGAGGGGCTCTTGTGAGCCCCCACTAGTTTGGGCAGACACAGTTTGTGAGATACAAAGTGTTTGTGTCCTTATAAATAAAAGCCAAGGCGAAGACTCAGTGGATCTGTGAGCAGAGCTGCCTTCCCCAGTCCAAGGGCTCCCACACAACCAGGCAGGAATTTCAGTGCACATTGGGCCAAAATTCCTCAACTTCCTCCAAAGAACAAACATCTCCTCGCTAAGAAATCTGGGCTGACCTTTCATACTGCTTCATTTCTTCTGCTCCGTAATGAAAAAGCGGCAGCAGCACAGCACGGCCATCAATTTTTTGCACAATTTCTGTATGGAGACAGAACGGGCCATGGCTGATCAGCTTGGGATTGCTGAAGTAAATCACTGTGCAGCACAGTATGTGGCACCTACATCGTACTGCTCATGTCCAAGCTCAGAGAACACCATTTACGGTTAAATTACACCCCAATAAAGCCAGGGTGCTTACCAACGTGGTACCCCCGAGGGCACTTCAAGCCAAGCAAAGAAATGGGTACAGTCAGAAAGGAGAGCCTGCCTGGTTCTCAGTGTGGGTCCAAACCGAGAGGAAGGCAGAATGCCCGAGCTCCCTCTCAAGCCCCTACGAGATGTAACGCTTCACTATTTTGAAAACCATCCTTTGAGACAGGATTTTGGTTTGGGAAGTGTCTTAAACCCCCTGGAGCCAGCGTGACCCTGCAAACAGTTCCTATAGCTCATTGTATCTCCCCGTCATCCCTCTGCCTTCGGCACCTCCCGAACTCGGGGAATTAGAGAAACCTGCCACGCAGACGGGCAGGAGACCTCTCTCCATCGGGCTAACGAATCCCTAACGATACAACGCCGGCTTCCCAACAAGCTGGGGTGGGAGGGTAGAAAGTCAAGACAAAATGCACAGTGATGAATTTCTCCTCTTTGTAGAAGTGTCAGACATCACAAGATGGATTTGTGGAACAAGAATGCAGGGGAGGGAAAGCTGAGGAGGGTAAGTGAGAGACCTTGTGATTTAGGCCAGGTACAAGAGCAAAATCCTTTAAATAGACTACGATTTAAAAAAAAAAATTCAGTGAAGTAATATATATGATGTAATACAGCCCTGAACAGAATGAACTCGTGTCTAACAGGTGGTCCCAGTTAAACCTGAAGCTGTTTCAGGTACTCCACAGGCCGAGCTGGCTGCGCAGAGCGGCTGGTGAGAAAAGTCAGTGTCCTGACAGGCAAGAAGTTTAGATTTCCTTGAACTTTCTGGCCTGGCAGTTCACCCGTATTCTCTGAAGTGCATTATCTCTGCTTCCAGGGTTTACTCCAGCCTTTTATTGTCATCTTATCTCCAGCCTCTTCCTGCCCCAGCTTCAAAAAGAACATTCAACGTCACAGAACAATATGAATTAGCTAAGGGGAAAAAAAAAGTATATATATATATACACACCAGTGCAAGCTCTTTTGCAACCTGTCTCTCCAGCACGCTTACAGAGGCAGGATGGGGTTTCGCATGCAGAGATGAGGAGAAGTCACATTCCCTGGCTGATGAGGACAGGGTAACTATAAAATTCCTCCAGTGTAGCTTGGTGAAGCACCGGTCAAACCGGACAGACCTATCTGCAGCCCATCACTAACCTCAAGCATCGACTGGAGTCATGGGAGGAAGAGAAAAGGCAAACACATCTCAGCTACATTTGTGCCAGGACCATAAAATACAATCTACTCTTGGGTACAATGGACTAATTAAGCAGCCTACCTGCAATCCATGGTGCAACCCTTTTAGGACAACAGCCGCGTAGGAGTTGATTCCTGCAGCGGTATTTGTGAGGTTGCACTGAAAAATGTTTCCCAGGAGCTGGAGAAAAACACCTTCTCCCTCTGGCTGAGCCAACCACGTCCTAGAGAAGATCTTTTCTATTGACAACCTGCACATTCAGGACTACTGGGAGAAATCTCTAGGGTTGTCAACCCAGCAAGAGGTATCCCAGGAGGCAGGCAGCCCTCTCCCCTGAGAGCACAGCAGGATGGACACGTCTGGGGGGGCACGGACCCAGAGGAGCAGGTACCAGAAAGGCACCTGAGTTACCTCACTCAGCAAAGCACAGGACAACAAGCCCTGCAGCTCCCCTCTTCTGCCAGGTTTAAATAAAAATTAAAATAAATAAATTTAAAACCCCCAAAAGCCTGAATTCCCTGGTCCCAGCACCTCCCACACAGGCCAGGGCTCATGAGTCATGGCCTCAACCAGAGCCCACTCAGCCGCTATGGGATTTTTTCACAAGGCTCTATCTGCCCAGGAAGAGCGTCGATACGACACCAGGGGCTCCATTCGAGACAAACGTAATCTCCCGAGATAAGGCTTGTCTGTGGTGAAAGGAAATTGGCTGCTCTGTTTCAAACCAGACCTCTGTTGCAAGTACCTTTTTGCATACGCTTGCATCTCCTTGGCCCTGTGGGTCAGCAAGAGGGCTCCTGCAACAGCAGAGCCCAGGAATAAATCACTGCAGCGGGCTCCCTGCCAGCAGCGAGGGCTGCTGCGAAACAGCCCTCCCTGGGACCGGCTTAATTGGACCCTTTAGACTCGCTTCACATTTCCAAAAGAGGCCACTGTCCCCCAGCGCTATTCGCTCACTGCAGAAGCAAACTCAGGAGCCCTATCCATCAACACCAGATGCTAACGAAGACCAGGAAGCAATTAGCAATCTCCCCCTGACCACCTCATCAGGGGTTTCTGAAACCTAGATGAGCCACAGGGTGTTCACCTACCCTGGCTACACTGCAAGGCTCCTGCAAAGCAGCTTTGAGGTCATCTGGGCCATTCAAGTTTCGTGTTATTTTTAGGGTTCCAAATTATGCAGGGATATCCGGGAAGACTTCACAGATCTAGTCCAATTCCCATAGAGTTCAAGACCAAATTGCTCACAAACTCATTTTATCCTCAGGGGTTTTTTCTTAATGTTTGGCTTATGCCCTCCTGCTTCTATTGGTATTTTAATTCTTTTTAAAAAATGTTATTAAACAATATTTTAGAGGGAAAAATATGCTGCAGTCTTTGTGGGTGAAACAGATACTTTAAAGCATTTCCCACATTGGGAATGAAGGTCTACAACGGCTGAAAAGTCCATTTACATCCTGCCTCTCCCATTATCTTCAGGCTGTTGCCACTGAAAACAAGGAAGAGATAAAAAGGATGGAGACATCTTTATACATAGCACATATACATAGGTACATAGGCAGAAGGGAGCTCCACAGGTGATTTAAGTGTCAAGTTAGTCTTTGCAGAGGTGGCATTTACAACACAAACAGCCCTCGAGTCCACTCCCACGTGGGTATCTGTGTGCCTCCTCACATCCCAAAACACCCCTTGGCCTGTGCAAGAGCCGTCCATCCCAGCTGCGGAACAGGGACTGCATCAGAGACTGGGAGAAACCACTGTCCCACCTGCTGGGCTCCTCCTGCCTTTCCTGTCTGAGAAATCCCCCAGTTCCATTTCCCAGCTCTGCTCTTTCTCTTTCAATCATCTCAGCTCCCAGTTGGGGTTATACTGGCTCATACTCCTTTGAATTTCAACTAGCCCACAGCAAAATGTTCAGTATTTTTTTT